>JAQFYB010003583.1:0-18929 GCA_034694085.1 Pogonognathellus longicornis | reverse complement strand
CGAAATCAAAGAAATTGGCTCTAGCGAAATCAAAGATAATGGCGTTAACGAAATCACTTTCAATGAAAATGTACCTATCGAATGTGCATAAGTTTTACATGTATTAAACAACCATTTCTTGTTTGTCTTGTCATTATCAGTAGGTTTAATAAGAATGTGTTAATTCACATTCACAAAGAACGTATTATTAATTTATTTATTAGTTTATTCCTTAGTTCTCTAACATTAAGACACTGATTATGTACATGCGTTTTTAGGTAATTTTAAACTGAACATAATGCATGTTACATACAAACAAGTACCTAATAACCATTTATCAACCTTATATTGCTGCATGAAACGGAAATAAATGTTATATTCTTATCGGAAAAGTTTGCTCAGACTGTTTGAAATCTCTCCTTACATACGTAGAATGTTTTAAAAAAATCTGAAACTTCTTAAATTCAAAGATTGTAGATATTCATTCTCTTTACTGTCTTTACAAATATAATGATAGGAAATGTTTCTCAATCGTTATACTTCATGGGTCAGTTAGAGTTAGAACTTTTGAATAGTCTCATTCGTTCATTATTATTAAAAATGCAATAACTTCATTCAGTTATATGGTATGAATGAAATTATTACATTTTTAATTGTAGTAATTTTTACATTGTAGTATTATTTAGTGCATTTTTAGCCAAATGTTGATGTCAATTGGATTGGGGATGAGACTGTGATAAAGTAAGTGAGTTCTATTTTTTGTAGCTGTTTTCCTAAACAGTTCTTAAGTAGCTAATATTTTATTAGTAATTAAGTATTGAATATTAGAATTGTTAGCTTAGGATTTCATCTCAAATCATGCACACAAACAAGCATTTTAGTTAAAATTAAATACAAATATTTAACCTTTATTAGCAACGAGTCATTATCATAATCTCATATTCACATAGTCTCATCTCACTCATAACAAGCTTATAAATATTTTTATGCCGTCTTATAGCATTTGTGCAGACTGCAGACTGCAGGCTAAACAGATATTTACACGTGCAGTTCTGCAGATGAATTGCAGGGAAGTATTTAGATCAGAGAACACGGCAACACACGTGTTGTTAGTTGTTTGTATTTAGTGTTCATGTGATGACATAAAGATTCCGTAGAGGAAAATTCGTTTCAACATTTCCATTCAGCCGGAAGAGGATTGCATTTTGGAGGACATGTCACTTAGAATCGCAAATTTCGGCAATTTCGTTCTTGGCAAATTGTATTCTAGTAAGTTTTATATCGTATTGTCAACAAAATTGTATTAACCCTTTATTTCACATCTTGTTGACTCGTCATTAGATTTTGTCTGGTTCTTTTCCGTGTTTGTGTCCAATTTTTATATTTAAATACGCTAATTTAACTTATTTTTATTTTATTACAGATAGCATATTTTATAATGTATAATACAAATATACAAAACAGTGCTATTTAACATTATATATTGCTCTATGTGTTTGCTTTGTTGATTGTGGTTTGTGTGACAGTTGACATTGACAGTGTGTGACACATTAACATGGCAGTTGGCACTTACTTATGACTTAGCATTTTTTAATGACCAAGTTCTTAGATAATTATTTGTGATTTTTTGGGCTTTTTGTCATCTGTTTCGTTATTTTATGTTCAGTGTTTGTTGTTTTGCTGTTTGTCGTTGAGTTAGCTTTGTTTTGTTAAGTACTTGTTTTTAAATTCAAAATTGGAAATTCCTATGCTTTTCATTTTTTAATAGCATAAATGCAGTCCTGATTTTAAATGTTTGCTAGGAATCCAGAATATTGTTTGTTAAAGATTGTCTTTCAGACTATTTTAACCTCATTTATTTTAATTTATGCTCAGATAAACAGAATTGTGTTTCACTTTCACGATTTCGTCAAATAGGGAATTTGTCTCATAATTCCTTTAAAAGACGTCTGCTTTTATCAGCCGTGTCAACAGCTTTTTTATATAAACAAAGATCATCTTCCTTTTCTACAACAGTGACTGCATTTCCAAGAAATCTTTTCAACATGCATAGTGAAGAGAGTATCCTTGATTCTCCATCCTTCCGTGTCATCACTATTCCAGCTACCCAAGATAATTTTATGTATTTGGTAAGTTTAAGATGATAAACAGTATAAAGTATAAAGTAGTTTTTAGTATTGATAATTACAAATACTAATTTTGTACGCTGAAAATGAAGTTAATCATAATCACGCTTTTTCTTTTAGGTAGTTGACAAAGTTACATTGCAAGCGTTTGTCGTCGATCCGGTCGATCCAGAAGCTGTTTTAAATGTTGTCAGAAAACAGAACGTCACTCTAACTGCAATTTTAACAACTCATCATCATTGGTACATTTTCAATTTCCATTCATAAATATTTAAAGCTATAACCAAGCTCTTTACAAACTCTACAATTGAGGTGGAGTAAGACCTGAAGTAAGAGATTTTATAGTTAAATAATCCAAATAACCATTCTTGTTTACTAAATATTCAGGACTCCTTGCAAATAATCAGTACAACTAGATGGCCAGAAGGGGGGAAAATCAATTAATAATGAACACAGCCATAAACAAAATATGGTAGCCTTAATAGACTCACAATCAGTTTAATAATACGAGAAATCTAATATTTAAATTATAATAATTATTTATGTTGACCAAAGTGGTTTTTATAGCACTAGTAGCTGACTAGTAGCTAATTCATGCCCATGACTTATTAATTTAGGCTTTTCTTTTTTCGAATAAGTTAGTAATTGAACCTCGAACTCTGATGAAGAAACCAATATATATCTAAATTCTCCAGTTCAAACTTTTCACACAGATCTTTGATTTTGTTGCATTTAAGAAATTACGAATTGACACTTTTAGTACACGTACAAAACTTTGTTCTCAAATCTTTATGCGTTATTATTATAATATGACAATTATCATTTCTCAACTTTATACTACAAAAGAATACTCTAGTGTGTAGTAACAATTACTACTAATAGAGATTTAAATGAAATAACAGTGCATATTTTTAATCTCTGACTCAAAACTTGATCTTGGGTATTTATTAGAGCACAGCAAAACAATTCAACGTGAATTACAGATAAATAGTAAATTAGTTTGGTTAGGTACCATTATCATTAAAAGGTTATATTAATGATTTTCCAGTTCAACTTTAGTGTTTAGGTATTGGAGTAAAATATGACTTTCCATGAAAATCCTTTTCGTGCTCTTTAGAATTTTTAATTGATAAAATATGAGAAAACTTTTCGTTCTAACAAATGCAATATTTTGCGTACAACTAAACATAATACTTTATATGTATTAATGTGAATTTGGAAAGTACGCAGCAATTATGATGTGTATGAGTATGGTTTAAATATAAGTTGTGACAAAAGTAATTATAACATGATCACAATTTCAGGGATCACGCTGGCGGAAATGACAAAATGGTGAAATTATATGGAAGTGAAAATGGTGACAATTCCTCCAAGATGGAAGTTTATGGTGGCGACGAAAGAATTGGAGCTTTGACTAAAAAGGTTTTTGACTGAATTACAAACTTTCTGTTGATATGTTCTGCATTTGTCTTGTTCTTATAATATTTTCATTTTTATTTATTTTTAATTCTATATGAAATAAAAATTTTGTTTGCTAATATTAGGTTGGACATGGAGATACAATACAAGTGGGATCTTTGAATGTGGAATGCTTATTTACACCTTGTCACACTACTGGTCACATTTGTTATTTCTTAAAATCCGGGGAAGCTGCCGAACAACCTGTAGTTTTCACAGGTGACACTACACTTATTTTCTATAAACGTTATATTCGTTCATGAGTAATATTGCCCCAGGCCATTCCTTAAATAAGTCTTTCTAATTGACATTAATAAATAACTTTATAGGAGACACGCTGTTTTTAGCAGGATGTGGTCGATTTTTTGAAGGGACTGCTGAAGAAATGTATAGCGCTTTAATTGAAAAGCTTGGTCAATTACCCCCTGAAACAGTGAGTTAATTTAAATTAATTTAAAAATATCATCTATATTGAACATGTTATAATATTAAAAATGTTTTCCGTATTTTAGCAAGTTTTCTGTGGGCACGAATACACGGTTAAGAATCTTAAATTCTCTTTATCCGTGGAACCAAATAATGCCGTAGCCAAAGAAAAGTTATATTGGGCGGAAAATCAACGCTCTAAGCGCTTACCAACTGTCCCGTCTACAATCGCAGAGGAAAAAGAAATCAACCCCTTTATGAGAGTTCAACTTCCTCAAATGCAGCAACAAGTGGGCGCTCAAGATGCCGTCAGCTGCATGAGAGCTCTCCGAAGCATGAAAGATAACTTTTAGAAGTCAGGCAGGTGGATACCAAGCTCTTTACAAACTCGACAATTGAGATGGAGCAAAACCTGAAGTAAGAGACTTATAGTTAGATAGTCAAAATAACCATTGCTGTTTAATTTTTCAGAAACTCCTTGTTAACAATCCATACAATTCGAAGTTTTAGATTAACAGGAATTATAATTTGTAGCTTTTAAGAAATATCTAGAGTAGATATTAATGGTCTTAGGGCATGTTGAAAAATATATTGTAGAACACCATAATTAAAAACTATATCCTTTGGTAACTTGTGTGTCCTCTTCTTCTATTACAGTATCATTCCATATTGTATGTTTATGCTGTTATTGCTGTTGGTGTTGTAAACTCATTTAATAAATTGTGATAGGGTTCCAGTATCTCGTTATGTAGATGTATTTCTAAAATATGACACAAAATGAAAATTTGAATGAGTGTTATGGTGAAGTTTCCAAAGTTAAAACTAAGAGAATGTCTGTTTCAATCAACAATTTGTTAAAATTACTTGACTGTAAGGTGTGTTGCACTAATAGTTAATAAATGTTTTCCTTTTCAAATCCATTTATATCGAAAGTATGAATTAGTTTGCATTTAAACTCGTCAGGTACATATTGAATATTTTCGGCTTCCGAAACTGATTATTTGACATATAAAACTTTTCTGCTTTACATTTTGTTTGACATAATAGGCACATTCAGTTTTAATCAACTTAACTTTATCTTTGTCGCTTTGTCACATTATCATTGCCAGTAAATGAAGCAATATGTTATTGCAATGCCCCGAATCTCGTTCTGGAATAAAAATAAGTTTATGTTCAAGGTGACATCTGATAATATATGCATACCTACTTATTTATATAGATTTGCGTCCGACACAAAACAAGTTTCCAGTTACGTCGGAGGTGTGTTTGTTTTTGCCCAATCTTTCCTTGAAGTAACTATAACACTTGTCCAGTCCATCCAATCACCAAATAGAATGAATCCACTTTATTTACAAAAACTGGATATACTGGAATCTAACAAGATATATACCAAGGAATCTAAACTGTATCACTTCGGTTCATAGGCATTTCTTTAAAACCCGATGGAATGGAACTCATCAAGCATTGTTTCATTGTATTGTTACTATGTCTAAAGGTACTTCAAAATTAATATAGTTAAATGGTCTATGTATATAGAACTCATCGACCTTCTAAGATGTTGACCTTCATCTGAGAATGAATCTAATCTTCTCCTGGTCCAGCGAAACACTTTAGTACAGAGTGTTACCCTGTGCGCTCACACATTCTATTTACACTATCTTGATATTAATATAAATCCTCACAGCTCAAACAGTACAACAGAAAAAGAAAAGTTTACATTACATTAATTACATTACAATACTAGGAACTAGGAAGTTTCGATATTTATTTAGGGGCTAATTGGGACTACTTACTCCGACGTACAATTTACAGGTAAGAAAATCTATACAGAATTCACTATTTCCATATAATCAGTTCGTTCATATTTACCATGTATTTGACTAGAGTATGTCAATAAAGTTTGTTGAATTGATTGATTGAAAAGTAAAAAATAATTTCCTTTCAATTCATGGTTTAGATCTGTCTTATTAACTGCTTTTATACGAATACATAGCAGAAAATAAACCCTTGAATTAATAATATTTTGCCATTGAACAATGATCACAATAATGTAATTGAATTGTTACATAGGTAATTATTATGGAAAATAGAAAAATAGGAACCCGTTCTGTGAATCTATAGCGCCTATGCAATACAACATACCTAGGTACAGAAATTATAAAGTGAATAAATTCTGATTAAACGGATTTTACAAATAAAAGGATAATTATTGTTCTGTAGGTACAGAATTGCTTTTAGTATACTGCCAGTGCCAACTGTGAAGTACCTAATTGTAATTTTAGGTTGAACTTTGAAGTTTATAGTAGCCTGAACATAGGTCATATCAATTCTTAATTTTTATATCCATATACCTTACAGTTACAGTACAGAAATGTACGAGTTCAGTCAAATATTGCGTACATGATTCCCTTAGCATTAATTCATTTACTTTGAGAACTCATTACTTTATTAAACTGTTTCCACGAAGTTCAACACACGTGGCCGGAAATTATTAATTATTATGTTAAGAATGCACTTACACTTGAAATGTATCTACCTATAAACGTTTCCTGCAATTGTACTGGTACCGTCTCCAAAGTTGTATGTAGTGCATTAAGTACAATAATCCCTAGGTAGATGAGGATTCTGAGAAAGTTGAACAATAGCTTTGAATTGAAATGATCGATTACTCCAACTATACAAGGCATTATCTTAACAATTAGCTTAATTTCCTAATTATAATAGTCTTTGATACTGTAAATAGAATTGTACTAAAGAAAATACAGAACTACAAATGTACCTACAGGTTACAGGAAAAGAGGGATAGAAACGGAGTTGATTCTTGAGAGAAACACTTTGTAAGGTTTCTTTCATCAGATTAGGTTTCTTGCAACACATTAAGACAAGACGGTTTTACTTTACGTGAGACAGTATTGTATCCTTCAACAAAGTGTATTTTAGACTATACTACACATTTCCTACCTTAAACTACACCTTTGAAACTGAGAAGAATGGAATCAGAGGTTGAAATCAAAGTAAAGGAAAGTGTCATATTAGTAGAAATTAGAAGTAGCTACTGTTTGTCTCTGATTGAATTAAAAGCAGTAGTCTGTAGTGAAACTGAACAAAATTAGTACATCTGAGACTGCTCCGATTGTCCGGATGTATTAACTTCAGCCATAGAGTTACACTTCACACACACACACTACAAAACACATAGCATTATACCGATAAAAGCAAACTATACACATTCTATATTATATTTATACATGTGAAACTTCTACTTTCTACCATAGTACATTTATATACTACTGTAGAGGGTAAAGGGAAAGATCTCTTCTCAATTTGTGTCGTTTCGTCGCTTTGGTCCGCTTAAATTATTAGATCTTCAACTTTTAGTAAAACAGTCAGAATTACATTAGACAGACAGAGAAGACACTCAAGTCCTATTAATTTCCTCTCCTTGCAGCATTACATTCAGGTAAAGCTATACTAAAGTCAACCTCAACAAATCCTTGTGTATACCTATATAAGTAACTTCTACAAGAACGATCCGTTAACCTATACTCACAGGGAATCAAAGGAAAGGAAGTGAGATAGCAAACATATCGGATATTGTACAAATATACATTTACCTAAAAGCATAATATGTACACACGATGTATTTCAAAAGGACTCGCACAAAGTCATGAACCAAGATTTCTTATTAAGAATTAAAGCAACAACCAACGGCTTTGTGACATTTATACTTAGGCAGAAGAGAACTGTACTCTTGTTACTAAGAATTCAAGAATTTGCATAGTTTCCCTGTTCTCTTTATATGCTATATTTTCTATACAGATCCACAACACGAGAGTCTCGCCTGCCATAAAGCTGTAAGAAGAAAGACAGACGTAATTAATAGTAATCTGAAACTTGTCCTATTCGTTATGATTGTGACTGACGGGAACTTAAAGGTACAACTTTAAACTTCAACTTTCTAGTTTAAAGCATTGTGTAGGTACTATACATAAATAGTATTTCAGAATATCACACAAAATAATTTTATACAGATTTGATGTGTACCTAAGTTTAGGTTCTTATACCAATGGTACACTCAAGAAGGAAATAATTGTCAGAGAAAACTAAGCCTAATGCATTCCTTTCGCATTTAATAATATTTCAAGTGGATCATCGTGCATTTAAATGATTTTATGTACCTAGTACTTAGCCACTCTTGGTAGAGTTACACGAGAAAATAGAAACAATGGTAATAAATAAGCAGTTGGAGACGCTAAGAGGTTTTGCTTTAATATTTATGAAAGATAAATGCGAAAGTAAATGCAATGTAAATGTGTTTTTACAGATTGTAAACAATTGTCTAAACCTTAACACAGTTTTACTCGTAATATGGTAAGCAAAGCAGGAATAAAATATTATCTGTAAGCTTGTGGAAGCAAAATGTATGTGACGTAACTACAGTGTGTGTATACTATGTGCATATTTATGCAAATTGCAATTAACGAAGCTTTATTAGCATTGTACGTAGAGCACCCGTACCTTTAAACCAGAGAAAGCATGAAATCAAGCTATACTGAGAATTATACTTCACTTTAAATATTATACTAAGCTATTCCTCCATAGTAAATGTATAAATATAATATTTAGGTAGTCATGAATCGTGCTACCTACTGTAGGAGCTGCCTTTTCTAACTTGAAAGTTATTATCAAAATTATCTGTTTTCATCTTTGCTCCATTTTCTGTTTAATTTAGCTCAGTTTGTATAGCTTGTTATAGGCATTTTGTTTGTTTTTCTTGTGTTTCAGTACTTGACTGGGTTTGGTGCAGAATTAGCCAGCGAGGATTCACGATGTCCAGGTTCGTTACCTAAAAATCAAAACAACCCTCAAAGGTGTCCTTATGGATTGTATGCAGAACAACTGTCCGGAACTGCTTTCACTGGTAATTTCTATTGCAAACTTTTAGCAAACACAAACTTATTAAAGCTTTCATGTCTTTTGAGCACACATTTCATTCATATACAACTCATGAATAAAGGAAATACCTAAGTAGGAAGGAGGTAAACTATGCAAATAAAACTCCTTTTTACATGGCCTTGTTTATTCATTCATGAAAACTGAGTGATAGTTTTGATCTTTCATACCTAGTCAACCTATTGTACATAAATAATTTGTCAAAATAATTGAAGGTCTTTGGGTCAAAGCTCAAAACATGATTCCTGGTATTATTTATATGATTCAGGATTTTATGCATACATTATATACAGAACAAACATTAAATGTAGGTACAAGTACAAGGCGAGTATAAATCACAAAACTTTACAAAGAGATTCAAACAAATCAAAATTTACCTTGAAATCACACTGTCATGCAAATAATTACACAGCTTTACAAAGAGAACATTGAAAATGAGTTTACATATTCGTGGAAAAAAGGTATCTACCTAGTTTGTGTCAATTTTCAAAGAAACCCAAAATTCATTAGCTGAACATTGTATACAAGCATTTATCAAACTGAAACGGTAATGTTAGAACATTCAGTGACTTCCCTTCATCAAATTAAATAAATAACCGGATCGCTTTTCAAATAAAGTGAATTTGACTCTTTTCTGTGGTCCTGTAAACATTGACTCATTCATCTACATAGAATTTATACATGGAAAATTTTATGTAAAGAAAATTCGGTACATGGTAGTGAAACTAAAACCTCTATAAATCTTCTTACGAAAATTATTTGCGTGCTATTTGAAACCGAATTTTATATGTAAAAGCTAAGTAGGATGGTAGCGACTAGCATAAATACAAAGTGAATTTAGGTCGGGGAACATTAAGAATATGTATTATAATAGCCTAGAGTGCATGTTAACAACTGATTGTAAATGTTATAGGGGCACTTGAAGGAAAGACGAGTAAAGTAGCTTGTTTATATCAAGTGTTTATAGAAGAACTCTTTGTTGCCTTTGGCTTTGGCATTGCAAAGGCAAAAATATCTTTTAGTAGTCAGAAAGTCACAGTGTTTGTGCCGAGAGTGCATAGAATATCTGTCATCGACTTTGACATAGTGTCAGTTTCTTTTGTACGAAATATGTTTGCGTCTTGAGTCTTGACTCTGTGTATATTTACAAAGTCTCACATACATCCATTCTATTCCACCCGATACCTTTTGGTGACTTACACCGGTTCATGTGTTATTTATTAGTATACCTACATACTAGAATGTTTCTTTTGTAATTGAAGCACCTCGAGAGACTAACAAAAGAACGTGGTTTTACCGAATACGTCCTTCCGTTCTCCACCTACCCTTCAAAGCCCTGGAAAGTCAGGACAAGGACAATATCCGAGGAAGTTTTGCAGATATCCCACCCAATCCGAATCAAGTACACCAAATTAATTTAAATCCGAAATTTAATATCAAGATGTAGATAAACTGTAACGATTAATTAATTAATTACTGACAAACTGCTTTTGACTAGGGAACTATTTGTAGGTGTTTTCAATTTCATCATTGATGTGCGTGTTATTTCATGAATTTAAAAAGTCATCAATGATAATAATTTTTTGTAGATGAGATGGTTGCCATTCTCTTTGCCTCCTTCAACATCCGGAGTGGATTTCATTCAAGGCTTGAAAACGATTTGTGGAGCAGGAGATGTTCTCAGTCGGAATGGCATTGCGATTTATGTTTTCACTTGCAACACATCAATGGACAACAAAGCTTTCTATTCTGCAGATGGAGATTTTCTCATAGGTAGCCGATCCACTATAGAGTTATATACACGTATCATATTGTATTTCTTTACCTTGTGTTTTCAAGTACAGCTAGACGATCAGTTGAACTTTACAGTGTAGGTGGAACTAATGAATAGAACAGGTATCTAACGTATTAGACACGCACATACTGCTGCGAGACACGCATTTATTAGAAACCCATTCATTTTTGTGCACTTTTCTTTTTAGGTCACAATATGAAATGTGCAAGAATCTTATATACATTAGGTACCTACAAACATACATAGCGGTACTTTATTTTACTACCTTTAGGTATAAATAGATACCTACACGTATATAGCCTTCGTATGCGTATCTGTAAAGTTTATACTGTAATGTATGAATTTAAACTGTTAACTTTTTTTTGTTTTTGCGTGTTATGTGCTTTAGGGCTGTGATTCATAGTTTTATACAGGTGTATTAAGTATAGACATATGAGTCGTTCTGAAAAAACTTAGCAAATAACGTACATAATTCCTGTGTTCCCGTTGGAACCGTTTCCTGAATGATTTATGGAACTTTTTTCAATATTTCATATTATAAATCATTCAGCAGCTTTACCTTTATTTTGTAAATCGTGTACTACAAAAATACAATCATGTTTTTTTCTAAATACAGTTGCGCAACAAGGATCACTTGATATTTCTACAGAATTCGGAAGAATGATAGTATCGCCCGGGGAAATATGCGTTATTCAGGTATATACATATTTTATTTCACCTCTAAGTTATATGTTACTAAAGATTTTCATGCGTTTCATTTTACGAATTCGTGCAATGCAAAGAAACTCTCGTAGTGTTTTGTCTGGAAGCTTTCTGAACCCATTAAATGCAGGGCCAACTACTAGCAAGTTAATAAGTACGACCCACTAATAGCAATTCAATGGGTACTATGTACTATACCTATACTAATATACCTACATAGTACAGTGAATGTAGTCATAGTGTAGGAATCGCATAAATTCGGTGATAGCACAGCGTTTTGAGTAACTACAACTAAAATGAAAACTCGTCGCTGTTAATAGTGATTGTTGTAAGCTGTAGGCGAAATTGGACGAGGAGTATTCTCCCCCATCTTATGTGACAGCTATATCTTTGTCTTTATGCGTCATAAAACGTGGAGATGAGAGACATAAAATTTTACGATTATGTAAAAGTTAAGTTACACAGTCAAATGGAATACTGCATGCATATCATAGGTAATATATACCCTACACACACATATACTACTAATACTCTACAATACCTACTGATACTACTAACATGAACACTGGTATTAGCACTAATATAATTTACTTTCTCTACAAAAGACAATAAGAGAATGAACTGTGAGACATTTCAACTATCATATTACGTACTTATAACTTCTAATCGTCACAATTCCACATTATAGAATGAATGATATACTTTCATTGAACAATCCAGACTTTAATTTAAACACTCCTTTCTCCTTTCACATTATTGTTTCTGACTCCAAGAATGCTATTGACTTTTATGAATGTGTATGCTGTCACTGTACACATGACAAGGTTAATATTTTCTACGATTTGACTTTGGTTATCCAACACAACAATAATTTACATACAAATAGTATACTAATAATTTTTTTTTAATTTTGAATTTAAACATTGACTAGGTAGGTTTTATGATTTTGTTAACATACGTTTATCATTTCGGTAAGCGAATCATATATATTTAACTACACATTAAATACAGGTCAGTGAACTTTGAAGGAAAAATGTGTATACACCTATATGGTAAACTGCATGTACAGATATAACAGTGCTGCAAAGAAAGTTGCATCGAACGAAAGTAAATTAAGAATTAAATGTTAGATTGTACTTTTACGCGGGGGATATACCAGTAAGTAACAAGTTTTAATGTGGTGCTAAGTTATGGTAACTATTTTTTAATTGAATTGTAAAATGTGAAGGTTTAAAGTAATAAAGACTAATGATTGAATTATGATGATTTGGTGAGGGATTTTATGTAATGAAAATGAGACTAAATGTTGTAATGACAGCAAGGAATGCGATTTTCTGTCAACGTGGATGGTCCAACCCGGGGTTATATGGTTGAAGTATTCGGAACTCATTTTACACTGCCATATCTTGGTCCTATTGGTAAGGAAATGAAATTTTCATACTTCCTCATTTCATCCGCTTTCTAATACACGCAGGAATTAATTGTCCGCCCTAATAACATATATTAGTGAAACTTACTTGCAAATGAGTAAGTAGCTAGGTACCTAAATGATATGCAAACCCTAGGTAGTAAATAGTAATATATTATGTGAACAGGATTAGTAAACTGATTAGTAAGCTCATTTGTGTAGAAGTCTACTTTCTTTGTGCAAAATGTGTATTTTGGATTTTGCATGTCAGACTCACAAATGAAACGAAAACATACATAACATCCTCGTATGTATGTGTAGAGCAATGTGGTGGTGAATAGCTATTTCCACTTTAGAGTTTTCTAAGTCTTTTTCAGTGAGATTGCGTCTGATTAATGTATTTTATTTTCCTATGCATGCATAACGTGAAAAGGAAAATGTACTTAGCAATACCAAGGTAAGATATTAGTTCTATGACGTAAAATACCTTGTGAAGCTTAATTATTTTATGCGAATTTGGATACCTTTACCTACCTACCTAGGTATACATACTACATAGGTGGTACACACACAGTGTATAGGCTAGTGTGTAATATTAAATTATACTGGTCATAAATGTGTAACTTTTGAATAGGTAGTACCCTAGTACCTATACAGCTTATTGTTAGTATGTATATTAGGTAGGTATGACATTTAGTATTGTAGTATTAGTATTGAAGTGTATGTGCAGAACATTTCTTTAAAGCAGCAGGGGATTAGCGTGAAAGTTCTTCTGAGAAAGCTCGTGTAATATTATTAACATTACATTGTGTAAGTTATGATTCTTTTTTGGTGCGTATAGCATTTAGTAAAGTACCTACCTATATCGTAATTTTACATACCTATATATACTTGTAGCATAATATTCTGTCACGCAATTCTGACATAGCTTTACTAAATACATTAAATACAAATTCATATTGCTGTACGAATACATTGACCAGGTTGATGACTTTTGCACAATGTAGTCTGTATAAAAAATCAACTTGTTGTGTCGTATTGTTAAAATGTAACTAACCATCCCAATACAATATTTCTAACTGCTTCAATTACACTCTATAGAAAACTCAAGGTAAAATCTCAAGTGTAAAACCCCAATAAACCCCCCAACTGCAAATAAAAAAATTAAGAGTAAAATTGTTAAGTTAGCTGATAATTTTGTTTAAATATGTTTTAACTGTACCCAGGAGCGAATGGTTTGGCGAACCCGAGAGATTTTTTGCATCCAACAGCCAGTTTTGAGGACCGTAGT
Source organism: Pogonognathellus longicornis (assembly GCA_034694085.1). Taxonomy (NCBI): domain Eukaryota; kingdom Metazoa; phylum Arthropoda; class Collembola; order Entomobryomorpha; family Tomoceridae; genus Pogonognathellus; species Pogonognathellus longicornis. The sequence goes on along the minus strand of JAQFYB010003583.1, from coordinate 4,791 downwards.
GAGGTTGAGTTCACGATAGTGGCGAAATTCCAAGGGAAATTGTTCCAAGCTCAGCAGAAGCATTCTCCTTTTGATGTCGTCGCTTGGCACGGAAACTACGTACCTTTCAAGTACAACTTGGACAATTTTATGACCATTAACACCGTCTCCTACGACCATGCTGTATGTCTTTTATATTCAGTTTTCTTTCTCGTATTACAATATAATTGCATTCCGCTTACACATGCCACAATACAACACAATCTCACATTTCCACCACTTGCTGTCGCATACTGCCCTACCTTTACATATGCATTTCTTACATATTTAATCCATGTATACATTTGTACTCTACATATTATGCTAGTAATGCTGCATTTGTGTTACACCATTTAAACTCGTACTAATTCTCTAACAACTCAATTCAATATAATATTAAACAATACTAATACTTAATCTGTTGATACTACAAATAGGGATATAATGTGTTTCTTCAAAACTACAAATCGCAGTTTAAATGTACCTTTTTGGTTTATACGACTTGTTGGTTGCTATCATTATGTACATTATGCAAAGTAAACTAGAAACTACACACAAACAAATATGGATTTAGCGTTTATGTACCTTACCTAGGTATGTGTTAGCGCATTATGATTTCTGCATGTAGTCCAGCAATTAAAAGTCATTATGTACAATACATATTTAAACATATTAGGGAACATTACTGTCGCTTTATGGCCAGGTAAACGTGACCTTTGATTCTATCAGCATTCTAATAGCACACAAATGCTGTATAATTTACTAATAAATACTCAGTTCGTGTATTAAAGGATACAGTAGCTACAGATATTTGTATTACAGAACTACTCTACAGTTACACTAATCTTTATTAAATCTCAGGGGACAAAAATTGACAAGTTTATTATTATTAGCTACATGCAGTCGTTTAAATTTACATAATTGTTAGTAAACCTATGTAGTACATCAAATAGCACTAAGGCTATCACAACACCTGCTCAAAAATGAAGTAGGTACTAATAATATTTTTATACCTTAATATGTATGTAGGTACATTACAATTTACCATTAATGACCGTATTTTACATTTAAAATTGTGACACCCATTGTATTGTAGATGTACTTTTAAAATTTACTTTCAAAATACAGAGTCTGTATTTGGTTAGACTCATTTATTAATTGCCATTATTCAGTTAGTGCTTGCTAATGAAATTAGAGGAAAAATTTAATTGCTTTGTTTCACTCGTTATTGACGGCTTTATAAATACAACATGCTACGGGTAAATGGGGTTTTAGAAGAAAAGTACAGTACACAAGTGTTGTGTGATTTCTTTTTGTGAATTGCATGCAAGACGATAAATCGTGTGGGTTTTTATACAATCTTTAATCTGAACATGCTTTCTCAATGCTTTCTTTTCTTTTGCATTTCATGTTTAGTTTAGTGAACCAACGGAGTGTTGGTGGTATGTTAATAGACCTACAATTCTCTAGACAAGTCAAAACAACATTCTACTGTAGTAAATGTAGTGTACCTACCTACCTAAACATATTTCGGAATATTGTTGTTGTATGTGTAGCGAAATGAGTAAGTGTTAAGTGCAGGATTTGAGATAAGCTTTTGATAAGATCATCTCTTTCTTACTCTACCACGAAAAGAATCAATAATATTAACTATATATAGGCTTAAAAACTATGTAGCAGTTTTACTGTAGAAAAATTGTATGCATCATTCGCAGTGTGGGAATTCGTGCAAAGTACTTTTATGTGTGTTACAATACATTAGTGTTTGCATCCTTAGTGTTTTATTTTATTAGCTCAATTGAAAATTTAAAGTTTGAAGTGGGAAATGGTCTGAGAGAGAACTTGCTAAAAGGATTTAGATCTCAGAAATCTCAAAGAAAAGAGTTTGTGCTAATTTCTTTCTAAGTTTATAAGATTGTATAATAATGGATTGTATGTAGCATTATGATGCTAATTTATTGCCATAAAATCTGCCGTCTTCTACGAAACGGAGTGGAAAGACAAATGCAGGAATAATCTTTGTTAGACATCGTAAAAAGTTTATTCCAGGTAGTTGAACGCAAATTGCATGCTTATCTCGTGTTACCCGGTTCACACTATATTGATCAAAATATGATGTGCTATTTCCTTCTGGAGTTCATTCCCAGTAGCTTTTAAGTAACTGTAAGTGTATACATAAAGCTCTTATGCAAATTTCTTGCACTATTTTGTCAGTTATGTTTTACATGTATAGTTTTTGACTTTTATAATATATACAAACACAAAAGAGGAAGCAGTGAGACGCAGTTTTTAAATCGCATATTTATTGCTCAGCACGAAATTGCATGATGGGAACAATAATATAATTCGGAACACCGAATAGTTCACCTCACAATACAGTAAAAGAGATTTTTAACAAACCAAAAAGGAAACATGTAGCAAACCGAATACAAAACATAAATTAACAACCTTAAGATTCTTTGCTGTTTTCATTTTATTATTTCCAACGACCAAAAATCCTAAACTAAACCTACTGCGAAAAAAAATGATTATTTTGATAATTTCTTAGAAAATGTAATAGGCTATTGTCTGACAATGATGTGTAAAGTCATTATTAAGACAATTTTAATTTCAGCTACTTAGGAAAGTATTATTTGTAAGAGTAGTTTTCTAAGAAAATGTCCTAGCAATGTTCATTACATTACATTGTGTGAGGATTTGAATGTATTCTCTTGTTCATCCGATTTTTGTTCTTTCAAGGCTAAAATGATTTAGGAGATTGTGAATTACACATTAAAAGTGCATTTGGCCTTTCCCATTGCAATATCAACGTAGTACTAAGTCATTAACTTTAATTACCTCTTGTGTTTACATTGTAGTTGAATAGGTACACGTGTAAGGCAAACTTTTTTTCTCTCGTGTTAACCTACAGGCAATTCTCATTGAAGACAATGTCATGCATACTAGTGAAAAGAAACGATGCATTTTCCTTCCACACTACTCACCACACTAACTAAAGAAAAAGAATGGGAAATGAAAGTGAAAGTTGCTCAACATTAGTAGTACAACCGGAAAAGTAATGTTTAAGTAATTCAACTGAAAGAAATACTTCGGGAACGAACCAAGAAGAGTTTTTCTATATATTTGTACTTGCAATCCACATACATGCACTAATACACCTACCTCTTACCTAAAGGTATGTATGTATAGCACTCTTGCATTTGCACAGACACTTTTTAACCCTGCTAGTGTAATACTAATAGCACTGATATGGTACATGTAGTACATAGAGAAAAGTGTCTGTCTACATGTGTGTGTGACTTGTTTACGTGAAACCTACGTTTTCTTTGGCGTCTTCTTGCGGAAACCTTGATCGAGTAATGCAAGTTTGGTTTTGGATTATAAAACACTATTATATGTAATAGTATAGGATAGTATTTACTAGCACTAGATCAACAAGGAAAGCTTTGGCTCATGAAATTGAGTTACAAGTTACATAATAGCATAACCACATCCAGTTTAGTCCATGGAGATAAAACCCACAGAGCGAATCCAGAGAATATATCCGCACGAAGAACATTGCAGTTGTGGTGTGGTCAAAGAATAGTCAAACAGAAACGAGACTTTTTAAGTAAACTGAGAATACCTTAGGTAAAAGTATACATAGGTAGTACTAGGCACACAACTCAACACATGTATAGAATGACCAAATCCAAATATTACACTACACACTATATACACATACTCTATAGCTCTCTAACAAAAATGCAGAGTGCAGAATGGAGTCTCAAACTATGTATACAAGTGTGTGCATGTATTTTATATCTTGTTGTGTTTTCTCTTGTGTTTTTCTCAATCCTCTGTTTCTTTTTATTCCACAAGATTTTTATGCTTTTCTGGTGATCTCCTACTATGATGTAAATAAATACACAAAAGTTTCTCTTCTTTTTTTCACCAAACATCTCTGGACATGAGAAAAACAACTAGGTATTGATACATAGTAGTATTGTATAGCTTTGTACTTTAGTGATACAGCTAATACTAGAACATGTGGTGTAATATAAACATTTTTACTGTATACACAAGGTTAGTTAGTTTGAGAATCGAGTTGACAGGCAGGATCTGGACTGGATGAAAAGCAAACGAGATTGAGATCTAGGGTGAATTTTACTTTGACATTGAACATACATTGTGTATCAGAGGAAGGAATGATAGCAATAATACTCTTGCACAGAATACTGCCTTCAAATATCCCCATCAATTTCTTTCACATCCTTATATATTACACACACTTTATTGTCCGAATATAAATCTACTTCTACATAGGTACCTCTACATCTATTTGTACTTGTATTGCATAAGGTAGACACACCCTTTAGAGTGGTGTGATAGTATTCACGGGCTACGACAAGATGAAAATTTTTCACATTTCATCCTTCGTACTCGTACCGCAACAAAGTATAATAGTAATCCATATTGAGAAAGGCGACCACTACTGCATACTGGACTGGACACAAAGGAATTTTTTGTCGATAATATTATTAACGATTCTATATACAAATATGTAGCAGTTACAAGAATACAGGCAATGCCAATATGAAATTTGATCTAATGTGAATGCAATTATAGTACCCCACGCGAACTAGGTACACACTTTTACATGTATACATTACTTTAACTGTACTACTCTGTATAATAGTGTAATGCACGACCTTATTTTATCAAACTTATTTTACTATACGCTTTGAGAATGTGCAATGCGAGTTAAAGAGCACTCATCTTTGTGACACAGGG
>JAQFYB010003582.1:0-18931 GCA_034694085.1 Pogonognathellus longicornis | reverse complement strand
AGTTCGAGTTGAGTTTATTCTCCATGCACAAATTTGAGTTTGAGTGAGTTGAGTTCGGCAGATGCGCCCAGCTATGCACACAAACAACAGAGATACGGCATCCGTGATACAATTCATGAGTCACGTCATATTTCATATACATGCAAGTGGATTTAATGTAGATTGATAATGTGTAATTGCCCGTACATGCCCACAGTAAGATTTTCTGTTTGAATGTAATGTAATACGTACTCAATTATATTTCTCATTTCCGTGATCAGCATCAACTTCTTAAGCTTACTTAGCTGAGCTGTTGAAAATCCTGTGGACAGATCACTCGTAGCAATAAAGGAGCAATAGGATGTAGATGTATGTACATAGACAACAAGACATGCTATGTATTTATTCCACACTGTGTACAAGTAGTAGGTACACCAAAACACTCTCAGTTGGCAAGCTAAAGACCCTTTTATCACACTATCACTGACTCAGCATGAGACTGAGGCACGCTCGGTTTGTCGTCCACTTTAGTCTCAGTTTCGTATGTCTACTTTAGGTGTAAGACAAAGTTTATTGTGTGGCTTGAAAAGATTTCCTGCAAACAATGTTCACAGAAATCAATCAATCAACTCCAAATGAGCCCATTGAAGTCTATTTAAATTCAAATCTTTTTAATCCTATCTCCCAATATTAACTAGATCATAAATTTTACAGCATAATACACAACAAGCAAAAACTTGTAGCTCCAGTAATTTATGCTAATTATAATCATACATTATGCATTTCATTCATTTCCCTAACAAAACTACTATTTATAAATGTTGTATCAAAGCCAGCGTTAGTAACTGGTATTCGCATACCTATTCAATCAGCAATTATTATCGCATGCATTAAAAATATCCGTAAAATTTTGCAAATTTTTAGTTTTCGCAAAATTTTGGTTTCCAGAATTCTTTGTATAAAGCTGCTAATGGACTTTCATCTATTTATTCTTTACTTAGAAAAATATTTAATAATTGACTATGCTTTCATCGTCTTCCAGGTTCAGACATTGTGTTCTTTTATTTTCTTGGGCTGATACTTCCTTGGATAAGTTACAGTTACACCAACATAATTCTTAGTGTGCCAACCGTAGGCTTGGCATACTTGAGTAAAAAAATATTCAGTATTTCTCTGCTATGACTGTTAATGCCATTGATAACTTAACCTTTGGAGAACTGTACAATGCACATAAATACATTACTTGTATATAGAAGTAATACTAAAAGAATGCAATTATTGTTCATTATATTTATAGGAACTCACAAACTTTCAACTTAATTTCAACTGTAATTTATTTAGATAGTAGATAGCAAGCAGGGGAGCACAAGGCACTTAATTATAAATGCATTAAAATAGCTGAATGAATAAACTTCTTTAGTAATCGTAATCGACTTTATCAGTCAGTTTATTATAGCATGGCAGTGCAGTCGTGGGTAGGCCACCTCTTGTCGATACTTAAGGCGTAAGGTCACCGATAAATCATTAAACAAAGTCCAATTTATCAGAAGAATTGATTACAATGCAATAATTTAGTGTTTCTTTTGTCTAAGTGAAAAAACGTTACTTACTGTTACTCTGTATTATGTACCTTCTACATTATTAGTAGTCAACTTTTTTGTAGGTTCATTAAATAGTTTAAAACAAAGGAATCATTCAAAATGTGTGTTTTCATTACGAGTTAGAGAAGGCAGAAATAAAAATAGTAACAATATCTTTTCTGTATGTTAGAACACTTTCAGGAGGTGGCAATCTGAGTTAAACGATTTGTTTGTATTAGATGAAACGTACAAAAGAGAATTTTTTATGAATGTTATGGAAAAAACAGTTTGTTAATGACCCTTAATTCGTTAACTCATTAACGAACTGATGTTTCCTTCATTTATCTCATAAATATTGCGAGTATTTCATCTTAAAATTAAAACTTATATATATTTGTTGTCTCACCCCACATGTCAACTTAATAACGGAAAATATGCAACATTTTCATACTTTCATTTGTCATGCAACATAAAGACAGTAATTATGTCTCGTTTTGCAATTTTAAAGCATGATCGTTGTGCAATTCACAATTGGACAATCTGGACTGACATATTCAGACTAGTGACAGGCTGGCGGGTTTCATTCATTAGTGTTTGGCAATGAAAATAATGTGTCAAAGTTGTATTTAATGGCAATTTTAAAATAAATACCGATAATTGAAACATTTTTCTGGATTGGATATTGGATCCCATATCTGCATAATGCAGCATCTCGTATATAATGATTATATGCATTTTAGAGGGACCAAGGATAGGTCTTATTACTCAGTAAAATTTAATAAGGGGTTCACTGCGTAATTTTAAGGTAGTATCTAGCTGAAAAAAATTTAAACACTACATACAAGTAAAAAAAGTAGACAAAGACTTTAACTTGTTTATACAGTACCAATACCAAATGTACAGCAATTTTTGTGAAAATATATACAGGATGAACTATTTCAATTGAATTTCTGAAGGACTTACCTGTTAGACACTTGCTAGATACATGGAATTATGTTCAGATAACATGATAACAATGATGAAGTATATTTATTTGGATCCTATACCTGTTACAAGTGCTACTAACTAAACGTCTAAATTAAACTTTAAACACAGCGAGTATATGAAAACGCATTTTAAAGTAAAGTGAGATTCATTAACAAAGCAAACTGATATATTGCTGAATCCTTCCTTTTTGATTGAACTTATATGAATTAAGGATAATCGTTGGGTTATATGAATCACTTAACCCTGGCTGAATATTCATCTGCAATGAATTTAAAATCTCGGTATATCTGAAATCACATTGCTTATTTTCATTTCACGATAAATACAGAGAGAGAGACTTGATTGATTTCTTTGACATTTTGATAAAATCTACTAAAGTCGAAAGTAATAATAATAATGCTGTATAAATACTTAAGGTGTATACATATAGTCGACTGCCCACATTCCACCTTCACTATGGCATAGTCTAGAAAACATGAACTTCAGATCTAGTTGACTTAAGAAATTGACAAAAAAATATTTACGTTGCAGGAATTCAAAACGCTAAATGCGCACTGCGTATATGTTCTTAGAAGAGGTGTAAATATTTTAGCCACATTGTCACATATTGCTACACGCAATTCCTAAGCACAAATAAATAATACTACGCATCATGTGTACATGATGTATACATTACATACATAGCAATATATGAATACGTATAATATGTCATACCTGGTTACTCAATATTACTTATTGTTGGATGATGGATGATGCGTTTCACGATAATGTCGCCCTAATTGTCATTTCATATTGCGCACATGAGAAATCTAGAGTAGTAGGTAGGCAATCAAGGTTAAGATTTACATATTAATCTCGCAGTAACATCATTATTATCAAACTTCATCGGAATGTTGTTTTAAATATTAACTAAACTTCAACGTCCGATAGCAGTGGGTAGGTACGTAAGTATGGAGTAAGTTAAGCAGCAGTCCTAGTGGTACATACAGAAATGATAAAATTGTTCGTGGCTATCGTTTACACTTGAGAATTTCTTCTAATTATTTTCTCACTATAAAATATACGTAAAAAAGAAATCAATCAATCAATATCTACCACTCAATGTAGTCATGTAAAACTTAATGCGACAAAGCTGTCAACTTAAATACAACATTTTACTTCCTGACGCAGGCTAGGCTAATTAGCGGCCTTTCATATCAAGCAATCCTTCAACTACATTTCTTAAATATCTGTACTACTACTGTGGTTGTATCTATAATTAATTATTGTTTTCTCTATCTTTAATGACTTCTTTAAGAATATTTCTATAGAACGAAAAAAATCTTTTTTGGGACTATGCTTTTAGACTGGAAAGATGCTGTCATTATCTGTACATTCTAATACTAAGTATCTGTAATTGAGAATTAGGTAACTAATCCCTTTGTGTGTGCATAATTTAACAGTATTATTCTAAGTATATTTAAGCATTACATTATGTGGATGAACAAAGAAATGAATTGCTATACAACAACTCTGAAAAAACATGTGTAAACTTAGGCAGGTGTATATGCATTTCTTGCTTATAATATTATACGCAGATGAACAAAGTTCGCATAATCTGCTCATCAAATGTGGATCTGTTACTCCACGCCCAAAACTTATAAGTATGACTGTGAAATCTGTATCACTGACAATTCGACACGCAAATAGTACTATATAAATTCTTTGCACACCTAGCATGGTTCTCATTTCTTAAAATTTCTATTGTTTCCGCATAGCAAAGTAATACTAATGTACCTACCTGCATATCTGATAGTTACAAAAGGTCATTAAACAAGGTTTCCTGCCAAGATCAACCGCAAAAACTGATCAACATTTTTGACAGTGTTATTAGATGTCGGTTTCTTCTCTTAGAGTTGCAGACCTAACCCTATTTAAAATGTAAAGCATGTAACTCATCAATGTCATCAAGGCATCTTCAGTACGGTTTACTACACAGTATCACATGCGGTGTACTGTGTACTATATAGCATTGAATTAATTACAATTGAAATGATGCTATTTATATGAGTTCATGTCATGTTTCATCATTTTTGTATAACACGAGTCATTAAGTCATTAATTGTTTCTGTCACAACATAATCTTTAAGTGTATTTGCATGTTCACATTGCATCCGCTTTCTACAAAGAGGCGTGTTACGCTCCTGATAAATACCTATCAAAACCAATGTAATGAGGAGGCATGCAGCAACTCAATTTGTCGTGTTGCGTTGGATAATCTGATTTTACACACTTGAAAGATTTATTATAAATTATAGTATAAGGAATACCTCATCTATGTTGTATAGGTACCTACATTCACATGATTTCTTTAGGAATGAAGATTTTATTTTTAGTTGCATATCTACTTGTGATGTCATTGTGTTGCTTATTACATGGAATTTTCGGCTCAACACGTTAAAAATTGCAACAGGATGTCGGTCGTGTTAAAATTTCTCCTGGAATACGGGCCAGTTTATTAAGCAAACGTTTATTGTGAAAAATTGCATGCAGAGACAATTATAGTTGATTGGAAGCTATAGAGGCAGAAATTATTGGAGAAGCAAAAGGTATTCATCACAACTGTGTGGAGGAAAGCACAAATATGAAACAGAATTCTGAGTTGGATATATATTACACTCTCATAAGTACAAGTACCTATTAATAAGAAGATTTGAAGTTTATATTGTATTGAAATGAAATCAATTCTGCCTCCTACAGACCCTTCACGTTTTTCAGCCAAGTAAATAAGGTACCTGCTAACCTGCTTACAATATTACGAAGTTATGTTTTATTTTCAGTATCAGTGAGATGCGTCATGACTTGCAAACAAGTTACATAATTTATTTATAGGAAAAAAGTTTATATTATTAACAGAGACGGGCCTGCAGTAGATAATACTTCAATTAATTCCAATACAACAAAATCAAAAACTTTAACGACAGTTCAAGGTTGATTACTTTTGGCATTCAGCCTTATTTTGCGATGAGTATAATATAGAAATATACATGAACACGAGGATCTCGTGCTACACTTCATTGCGTACCACGCTGACTCCAATAAGCTCTGTTGATGATGATAGCATTATCACAATATTTTCTTTGTTCAACTGACATCAGTTGATGTCCATGCTAGAGCTGTTATGTTATACGCATTAAAAAATTTATGAACTGTAAACTCTGATAAGCTTTATTCGAAATTCATCACTTTTAATTATCTTTTTCAATACAGATACCTACGCATTTTTATACAAACTTATCCAATCAAAATTAAAAGAAAGCACCTGCCCATTTATGCAAATAGAACATCTAGAATAGATACCTATGTACATAAGTACATAAGTCCTGCTTGTACATACAAAACTTAATTGTACTAGATTATAAAATCTGCAACAAACCATTTTTCAAGAGATCAATATTTTTTCAATAACCAACAGAAACAGGTACTGTTACTTTTTATCACACATACCGACATACCTAATCAACTTTCTTTTGCACGTTATTTTTACATTTAATTCAACATAAATAATAGATGTGTTAGATATAATCTAATAATATTGCATAATATATGATAGTACTATGTATGTGTACTGTGTACTATGTATGTGTACTAGAATAAAATATGTGTTCAAAATTCAATATAGTCTTTTAGTTAATTGTAATTACAATTAGGCACTTAGCCAGGAGGGTGCCCTGGGTGCACGTCCACGTACACCTCCAGAATAAACTATTATGGTAATAAAATTGCAATAAATCGGAAAAAAGTACTTTAGTTTTGACCTAAACTGACTCCATTTTTCACGAATCACAATTGTAGAATCATTTCTATCTCCTATTGCCCCCCAGATTTTATCCCCCAGAAATAGATTCCTGCGTATAGAACCTCGGCGTGCAAGTGCAACCCCAACTTATAATCCTGGCTACGTGCCTTGTTACAATGTAATATAGAAATACGATGCAGATTTAATGGTACAGAAACGATGAGCTCAAATACATGTTACATGCAAGTTGAAATAATTGTGCTGTACTTTATGTGCCTACATTTGATCAAGAAACAATCAATGAACAATGAGCATAATATACGCAAAGTATAAAAATTCTCTGGCAATTCGTCACAGTCCCCAAAAAAGAACAGGATGGCAATTGTTAACTCATATTTTGAGTGACATAATAATGGTTGTATGCTGTACTATACAAATCAGAAGAATTCAAAATGTATTTTATTGGTATTCATGCTTACAACGTTTCAATGCACATTCACATCCGAACAGAATCATGCAAACTAATACGAAATTTTAGAGTATCAAAATTTAACAAAGAAACAATTTTGTAATGCATAGCTTACAAACATCGGAGGAAAGATATGCATTTTAAAAATAAATGCAAAATTTTGATTATTTTTTAGTGTTGTATACGATGGAGTGCAGTGGTTCCATACCTTAATATGCTAATAATCATAGTTAGGTAGTTACTGGCTTATCATCTGCTTTATTGTCCACCACAGAATTTTCCCCAGGAGCTCCTTTAGCCTCCGCCATAGAAAAAACAAAATCAATCAATTGCGGAACAAAAAGTGAAAAGTATTAGGTATTTGGTGAATGGGTGACAATAAATACCTTATGAACAGTCCCTTTGATTTGATTCGAAAATGTATTCTCGTCGATTTTAAAATTTAAACTCGCATCGTCTTTGCTTATGCATTTAGTTTGAGACACAACATTAAAATCGTCAACATCAACTCCCTGATCTTCAAGGGTCTGCCGAAGCTAAGACATGTATGGATTATACCGTTACAAATATTTAACGTTCATTCAACATTCATTTAACACTCAGCAGGGATAACAATATTTTTATGCATACTTTTAGAAAAGTGGACATTACAGATATTACATATGCCGAGGCTTACCAGAGTAATACTTTCACCAAACAAAGTGGATTTTCTTGAAAGGATTGTTGCTGACTTAGTGTGGCCAAATAATATTTTTTGACATGTGAACACACCAGCATAATTTTGATAATCTGTCATGTAAATCATGAAATCTGCTTCTCCGGCAATATCTTTTGGGAAAAGAGTAAAAAGTTTACAAATTGTAAGTTATTCTTTCATAAAAAGAGCTGTTTAGATTTTATACAGTTTTGTATTACTATACTATGTATACTGTACAATAGCTCAGCTTACTCATTGGAAACTTAACACGCATTTTAGATGGTATTGAGGGATCTGGAATATTTAACATGCCCGTGTAGGTATAAGTATGATCAATTCCAATTTTGTCCAGGATGAAATGCTGTCTTGTTTGTATAAGTCTCATTTGCCCATCAGAATCAATTGTAAAGTTGTACTTCATGCAAGAACTTGACGTGGCAAACTTTTGGATTACATACCATTCTCCTAGTAGCTGTAAGTCGAGAAGAGATCAAAAGTACATACTACTAATAATATCTTTAATAATAAATTAAAGAGCACTGCAAAAATTACCTTTGACATTTCAAAATCTTGCATGGGCTGGACTTTGGGACACCCTCCTAATCCCATGGTATGCGAATAACCTGGTATAACTAAGAAACATCCACTATATACCGCTAAGAATATTTTTAGGCTAATTTCTGAAGTTGAGGACATGATGCCTGTCTGATTTTGATCACTGTATTTTACAATGCTGACTGAACACTTCTGTTTTCTACTACGAGGGTGGTTGATTGAGTAATTAGTAATTCAGAGATACCAGAGTGTACATACCTATAGGTAAAGTAAAAAATATTTTCATGCAACAATGCCTGAGTCATTTAGCAATGTATTTCTGCTTCTACATGCTATCTAAACTATAAAGCTTTGTTAGAGTACATAATATACGTTAGCCATGATACTAATTGCAAAGCTACCCATGCAATGCATTAATACGGACGGACGCTCAAAATAGCGTTCTTTGTTTTCATTGTGTACTTCTATTCTGCATGTAGTCCATTTCATGCAAAATGCTCAATTGAAGCTGAGAGCTCAAAATATTTACCTAACTATACAACATTCTACATATAATATTTTTTGTGTTTCATTTGGGAAGTTGTCTGTGTATATTTGGAACAAGTAATGACTTTTTGCACGCAATTCAAGATCATGATCATTTATTTATTTAAATGAGAAAGCGAGTTGAGTAATAAATAATACCCAGGAACGTATTTAGGTTTAGGGGCACCGGGGCAGCCCCACCCAGAAGATAACTGCAAAAACAAATTGTATTCAAGGAGGCAACAAATAGCTTTGCATTTCTGGCATTGTGTCCATGTGACCCGGCCAGATCGCTACAGAATACTTGCGCCATTTTACACCACCAAAGCACGCTTCAAAAACCTTGTGCCATTTTACACCACTTGCACCCCACCCGCACCCCAGTTACGAGCTTGATAATACTATAGCATAATTTTGATAGTCAGTCTTTTAAGTTGTTGGAAAAGTGATATGTAATAATCCAAATGCCAAACTACAAACAGATGAATGTTTAAGAATAAAAGTAGAATGATAGTAAATATGAAATGAAACATAATGTTGATCCAAAGGAAAACATAATTAAACCATTAAACTGGCCATATGCTGTTATTCAATGTATTAATGAATATATACATACAACATACCTAGAGGTAGTTTCATAATGATATTGAACAAATTGTATGGACTTCAACAGACCAGATTTACAACATCATGAGAGAGTAACAAAACAAGCAAAATTACAATTACAGCAGCTTTCACAAATCTATCTAAAATTGGCTGGTTAATTGATCCATGATTTTTAGAAGTTTCAGCAACACATTTAAGTTTTGTATCGTCAGCACATCTACATTTTTGTGATTTACTACAAACACATCTGGCAGCGTGGAGACCAACATCCTTTGTGGTTTCATGTTGTGACTCACATAGAGCTCCATAGACGCTAAATACCAAAATCGATTTTATTTAATAGTATTTACTTAGATCGCTTTATGATAGAATTTTAACTGTCAAAAGTTAATGATGGTGTATTACCAATCAAAATTACAAGTTCCTACTTCCGGTCTACCCCAAGAGCAAGTATTTTTAAGGTAAGGTGTACCGTCGCAGCGTTTGGTTGTTGAATTTTCAACAAGTCCCTGAAATACTTTCGTTAGAGAAGTATCGTAAGGGTCATTCTTCCTGCATTTACATTTTCCTTCTATACACTCCAGCATTAATTTCGGATTGCAGACATGTTGGTTGAAATCTTCCTTTTTTGTCTCTTTGTCTTTTCCGCTCCACACGTCGTCCCATTCTTGAAGCTTTTGTTCTTCTGTCTGTATGATTGTTGTAGTAGGTTTACTTTGTGTACCATTGATGTCTTTGTCACGAACCCTTTTCATTGCTTCCCAAAATTTGGTTTCCTTTGTTGCATCACATTCTTCGTCTAGTATTCGATAGCGAAATGATGTTCCGTTCTCACCAGTTTCTTCATGGATCTGATGTTTTTCCAGAGCGTCATAATCTATGTCATAATAAAATTTATATTTATTTCCTATTTTTGTGATGGTAGATTGCTGGTACCGCACACAATCTCCATAATACGTTGGATTTGATCTTCCAGCAATGAGGTGTCGTTCCCCAGTTGGTATCTCACAGTGTGCATTCTTCAAAACTATGATAAATGTCAAAACAGCTAACATCAACATTTTAATCGACATGTCGTCTTCAATGCCCACAACGGTGTCTTAGATTGATTGAATATTGAATCATGCGATGTGTACATGATTGGAGTCCAAAAGCAGTTTTTATTGCATTGGCACAATTGTTTATAAAATCTTTAACGAAAACCCTATAGCATAACAGCTTGTTCCGTGGTAACTAGAAGAAGCATTAAGCATCAAAAATTAAAAAATTGTATCATTAAAAATTATATAAACAATGTTTACACTAAATGTAAGTCCGGAAAAATAGTTTTTTAAAACCTCCTTACACATTACACATTTTTTTATTAAATGTGTAATGTGTAACTAAAATGTCTAAAAAATGACGAAAAATGTTTAAAATTTTCGCGATTTTTTGCCCTTTCAGGCCAAAATAACCTCTTTTTGGGAATTAAGACTTCTTGTCTAGTGTAAGTTCAGATTTCAAGGGGAAAGGGTTTGAACCTGTAATTAACCTAGTGCTAGATCCGCCAATGATCCATTGTGCATAATATTCATCAAATACCTTCAATTCGAAATATGCAGAGGCTCAATATTAATAAATCTTTAATCAAGTTATATCGACGAGATTAAATGAAGTCAATTTAGGTCAAAACCAAAATAAAATGCATCAAATTCACAAAAATATTTCTGATATTTTGCCCGGTCGTGTGTACACTTTTTAGAAATTGAGTAGCTGTAGAAATTATTAACGAATGTAAATTCAGGACTTTACTAATGCACGAACGAACAATAAGGTATACCCAATAATATTATAATATAAATGCATGTGTCATAAAATCTGCATCACTTGTTTGTGTGTGTCGAGTGTATTAAAAAATTATGTACCTTATGCCTAGCTATATAGACTATAATCTAGAGAGAATTTTAGGTATTGATTCAACTGCACGAAATATCTAATTGAGTAATGAAAGTAATGATTATCTATGATTGTTTAATGCATACAAGCTAGGTTAAGTCTTCACGGCTTATTTACTTAATATCTGAAAATCCAAAATCAAATGGACTGGCTCTAACAATTTATCGCACAGCTATACGTGTACAGTGTACACATATTTTTCCTTAAATATAGGTTTCACTACTTAAACTGCAATTAAACTAAATTACGACTATACTATATCAATCATCAGAGCATCCCCTATACTTTATACATTTAGTGTGCGTCTCATTTATTATTTAGCTGTATGCTAGTGAACCTGCGCCCTCGCTACGCGCGTGAAAGGGCTTGTATGCATACTAAATACTATTTTAGGTTAGAATTCGGTCGTTTACAAAGAATTCGATCGCTTAAAAAGAAGTCGGTCCCTTACAAAGAATTTGATCAATTACAAATAATTCGGTCGCTTACAAATAATTCGGTCGCTTACAAATAATTCGATCGCTTACAAATAATTCGGTCGCTTACAAATAATTCGGTCGCTTACATATAAATCGGTCGCTTACAAATAATTCGGTCGCTTACAAATAATTCGGTCGCTTACAAATAATTCGGTCGCTTACAAATAATTCGGTCGCTTACATATAAATCGGTCGCTTACAAATAATTCGGTCGCTTACTAGCAGTCATTTGCACACAATTGATTATAAGTAGTGCAACTACATGTCATAGAACGCGAAATTTTATACAAAAAAGACATGTTATATCTTGCATCGTGTGCCTAGCCCAATGTTATAAATATTTGCAACAAAATTAATTAGGTATGTCATGTCTATCGATTCCATCTGTTTCCCCATTATAATATTTTATTACCTTTTTATTTTCGCGTGTGTTGAACATGAATAATGAACGGAGTATGTAAAAGCTTGTTTTCCGCTTATTTAGCATAAGCATAGCTATTATTAAATAGTTAATAATAGTTATATATAGATATAATTATTATTATTGTATCTAGGTACAAATACAACTGGTACAAATAAATTATCTTTTATTCAAGTGTTAAACCGATTAAGAGGATCATCCACCCACTTGTATTGGCGAATTGAATGGTGAGCTGGTGGTGAATACGATAGTGCATTTTATGTATATCAAGTGCCAAACTTGATCCAAAAAATCCGTAACTCACGAGTTCATACCAATTACAGTCATATAATTAAGTAATTAATTACCCAGGATGGACTTTTCCAGCATTAAGCATTCTTCATTAGTTGCGTCATTTCTCATATCACATCTACCTGCAATCAATCAATCATGGGAGTCTCAAGATAAACATGACTGCCATAATCTTGTAATAGTTAACTAATAGGTTTATATATAAAATCAGATATAAATAGACGTGGTTGTACTATATGAACCTCAGTCAATTTCAGTTAATTGACTCGAAAAAGTTAATTCTGCAAATAATCTAATTTCATAATAATATTTGAAAATGTCTAAATACTACGCATTTTTAGTAGCAACTGCTATAATTGCTTCAACAGCGGGTTTAGCTATAGGTAAAACTAAATGAAACCAAGATTATTAAATTCGGTACATTTACATAATAAGAGCATGAGATGCTTCTTATTATTCTGTAGTATTAAAAAATGCTATTATTAATAATTCGATTGTTTTCCTAAACTAATTTCCAGAGAGCTACCCACATCAATCATTTTTTTCGATTGTTCCTCTGGATGAAAACTCCTGTGTTGGAAGATGCAATCAACAAGGAACGATTCCAGGCGCCCCATGCCAATGTAACCGACCTTGCCAAAATTATGGCGATTGCTGTTCTGATTATGTAGCAGTTTGTCAAGGTTCCTCCAGTTCCTGTGCGGGAAGATGTGATCAACCACATAATTCCTCCGCTACTTGTCAATGCAATAGACCTTGCTCCAACTTCGGAGATTGTTGTCCAGATTATAACGATGTCTGCGGTGGATCAAATCCAACCACCACTCCAGCTCCTGGTACATACCAATTTTCCATGATACATTTTTAATGGACATGTAGCGGACTTTACATTACATGAAATTATAGAAGTTTGCATATAATTTATAGACATTGGTAGGCAATAATTCATAAAAGAGATATATCCACAACCAGTCCCGTATCCATAGGGGGTGCCCGTGCACCCCCTGAATGCGTTTGCTATCTCAAAATTACAATTAGCTTATTTTACCATAAAAGTTCAAAAATTTGGAAAAAATATCGTTCTGTGAGCAAATTTGATGCGTTTTAAGTTAGTTTGGACCTAATTCAAAACGCTGTATGCACTCAAGTGTATCTCATATTCAAATTTTGTTCAACCATTAATTAATTTCTGTACAAAACCTTGATGTGCACCCCCCAGCTTACGATCCTAGTTACGTGCTTGTCCACAACCCACAATACGAAATTCATATAAAAATATTGATGTTTTTGAAATTATGTCCAACTGGTTTAGTGTAGACGTAGCTGTAGGACATAATCCGTTATCTGCACTCTGACGTGTTTCCTTTTAAGGTACTCTGGTTGTAAAAATAAATTCCTTTTACTTGCAGGAAGTGTAAGCAATGCAGAATTGTCAGCTTTGTCTGAAGAACTTTTGTTGCTCGATGTAAATAATGTGGCTGATTTCGTAAGCGTGAATTTGCAAAATAGAACAACCAGCGGCTCCACAGCAGACAGAGCACCACTTCCGTAAGTTCGCATAAAATTTTGAAAGTTAACTTTGTTTAAAATAAATACTCTAAATAAAAACCATTTTAGACTTACTTAATATTTTATTTCTTAAAGGTTACTGACATTGCAAAATGGGGCTTATGTTGGCCCAACCATATCGAAGATGTTGCCTTTGTTTAGCCATTACTTTCCAGAGGTAGAAAGAGCTGAGGTAGACACTGAAGTCGATATTGAACAAAGAAATGCCTTCATTGACGCTCTTTTTGAAACACGAGTCATGCAACGAACACAAGAGTTTTTAGCGTCAAAGGGAATACCCAACGGTCGAGAGAATTTCGAGGAAATATGGTTTGGACATTATACAAGGTCAAGTGGGGCATTAGGATCTTCGGGTTTCGAACATGTCTTCTTAGGTGAAATAAAGAATGGTGTCTCTGGATTTCATAACTGGCTTTACTTTGCCAGAGAAGAAAATAATAACAACATGAACTACAGGGGATATATGGACACATTTGATCTGCAAAGCGTAAGGACCCTATTCTCCCTTTTATTTAAACTCTATAAATAGCCATGAAATATTTATATTGTTGATTAACTATGCATATTATGTGGGATTAGAAATACTTGAACGTAACATTCATCATGTGACGCACCCTTTTTGACTTTATCTAATCATTCTGTTCTGTATGATACTTTCAGAGAGGCTCAATTGTGGAACACAATTTTGCTTGGCGCAATAACAATAAGCCGATAAGTTCAATGTTCGTCGGAACGAGTCCAGAATTTGAAATGTCTCTCTACACTGTGTGTTTTTATGCTAGAAAGAACGCCAAATGTCCAGTAACCTTTAATGGACAAAGAGTCCAGATCCAAACTTATAATCTTGTTCAAAACTCCAAAACCTACGTCGCAACAAGTTATCCTGACTTATCAGACTAAAAATACCCTACTTGCTTTATGAAATATTGTGTATTATTCTCATTTTTATGTAAAGCACAAACTATTTTCTTTTAATAAAGTGTGCAATATTGAAATATTTATGGTCTCAATGACTGGATGCATCTTTGATTTTATTAATAAATCGAAATTACTAATTAATTGACAAGAAAGATCAAAAACTAATTATTAATAATAAAATCCACAAACATTCCGATTATTCAACGGCATCACTAATTTTTTCAAAATAGAAATAATCGATTTGCATGTAACAATTAGACAAGTACTCCATATTTAAATCATAGAACGTAACGTGTTATACTTACATTAGAATGTTTATAATCTAATATAAAACTATAACTAATAAACTAATACACTAATGTTTTCTGTTTTGATTACTTACTCTTCCTAAATAACATGTAATAAACATTTAATTGGCCACTGTCTCCACTTTAGGGTCACCGCTGCCATCTTCATCAAAATAAGTATGATTTGATTTTGAAGCAGCTTGTAACAAGCGATCTCTGCCTCGAGTTCCCTTCTTCGACTTCTGTTTTTTGTTTTTGTGGCTTTGTCTCACAAACTCCCAGTATTCATCGCCTTCTTTTTCTACATCAATAAAATTATTTTATGTTCAGAACTTACAATGTCCAAATAGGTATAATTGAGTAACTAAGTGAAGACTGGGTAGCATATTGTCAAAAATTAAAGAACAGACTGACCTGATAAAAGTTCGACTGATTTAAAAACTCTTCCTGCTTTCTGTACGAACTCTGTAATGTATTCAGAGGCAGACGGATCAGCATCGAGACGAATATAAGCCTCCAACTTTCCTGCAGTATAATCCACGTATTTAACAATGCCTAATCCAGTATCACCTTCCCCTGATTCTCCTTGGCCGGCCAAATCGACAATAATCTGCGATTTAAACACTTCTTCTGACTCCGATGGGGTTGATAAATGTATTTTAACAATTTTGCTTTTAGGTTTGACACCAGAAGTGTCTACAGCATTATATGCAGGAGGGTAAGAATTCGCATAGGAATTGTCTTGACGTTTGCTTTTGTAATTTTGACCTGACGTTGCCTGAAATTGCTGTCGAAGCTGTCTTTTTAGTTTTGACATGTTTTCTCTCTGTAAATTCAAATATCTACTTCTTAACTGTCGCCACTTCTTTTTTGGCATGACCCGTAGTTTGATTGAGTCACTTTCTAGCTTTTCTTCCGTTGTCTTCTTCGTCTTATTTTGCTTCCTCTTTTTCTTGGATTTCTTGACCGATTCTGTAACAGACTTGGTAGACGAAAGTGGTTCCAAATCTTTTGACTTTATCTCAGACTCATCAGTAAGTTTAATCCTTTTACAGTCTTCTTCGTTTGCTTCGTCAGGTTCCAACTTTCTCTTTTTTGTCAGGTCCTCAACATTGTCTAAATCTTCCATTTGTTGCTTTTGGAGATCATCACTAGACTCGCCGTTTAATCGGCCACCAGAAGACGAATTATCAGCATTTTCATACGTTTGAATACTAAGCAATTCAGACGGATCTAAATCCTGAGGCAAGCAATCTCCTTGTTGACCATATGCCTCCAAACATCGACTTGAACCCTCTGGACTTTCATACTCAACGAAAGCAAAACCTTTTGGTTGTCCATTGTGTTTAAATTTCGGTAACGATATGTACGCAATAGGACCAAACACCTGAAAAATAGTTTCCAGCCATTTGTGATCCACATGTTTCGGTACATTTTCTACGTATATCGTACATTCTTCAATAGTGCTATTATCTTTCAATTTCGTCGGATCAAATGAATTGATTCTCTTGACTCCTGTTTTGTCTTCAGATAACACCAATTTATCCGAGTTTGCCAAAGCTTTCTGCAAATCTTCTACACTTGAATTCATTTGCTGCATTTTGTTGAACTCCAAAAGTTTTTTCAAATCCACATATTCGGACGAAACCACAATATCATGCATCATCCGATTTTTTGTAATATTTGAATCACTGAAGTAAAATTCAAGCTGTTTGCAAATCTCCGTGTAGAGTTTTCGTTTACGAGGTCGATGTCTCGATTTTCCAGATTCTATTTCATTTACAGGATCATTGTCTCCAGCTCCTCCCATAGTATTCCCTGGATGAACTGCTTCCAGCTTTACGCCTTGTTTATGATGATCCTTAGCACTGTTTTTGTTTGATGCTGGCATGGTGCTCGTGAAAATTGTGATCTCTCCCTTCAAATCTATATGTAGATCATACAAAGCAAATGTGTTATGTTAGTTATATTAAAAAATTACTAACATCTTAAACACAAGGGGTATTTTAACAGTTGCGTTTAACTAAGATGTAAAAATAAAAATGCAATATTCAATAAGTATTAGAAGTTTATATAAATAAAGGCAATTATTTAGTGGTAAATCCGTTCGTTAGGAAACTTACAAACCTGAATTTGAATCTGAATTCAACTCTTTGTTCTTTAAATGTTAAAGTTCACATTCACAAGTTTAACAATCCAAAACACACTGACATACAAAGACAAAAGATACAAAGCAGTCTGAAAATACCTTTATGTTTATTATTAAACTGTAACGAAAAAACGCTTTATTTATTTGGATTTACTCACTCTACCTCTAGTTTATGAGTTCGGTTAAAATTCTGTAGTTATTTGGCTTTAGAATGAATGCAATAGTGAATACAAATCTACAAATGACAAAAAACTTAAACTGCAAAGGACTTACTGCCAATTCTTCAGTTTCCACTTCCAGAGATTCCAGTTTCCCGGCAACAACAAACGAGTAGAATGCATGCAAAGAGACCCGACATCCAACGCCGTCGAGAGAGTTCTGTCTCAAGTACAAGCAACAAACGCAAAGTAGGAGTTGGAGCACATTCTATTTTGCATACCACATGAACACAAAATACCAATACTTTGCACAATACGCAAAAATTTTGCGTATTGTGGTTGTGCAAGTGACCTTATACTTACGGTCGGAATGAGAGATCGAAATCCGAAGTACAACGCAACATAATTATGTAAGCAAACGTATCGGTGAAGGTGAAGCTAAGGATGAGATTATGAGACACATTGCAAGATTGTAAATTGTAACATTAAAATTGTACCTTTTTTGGTAAAATAACCTCTTTTTTCAGGATTTTGGATGGGGGGCAGTTTCCCCCTGGCTACGCCAGTGCATCCCGACACATGAATCATGAATGGCATATCGAGTTGTGGCGAGAGACATGACATGACATTTATAATAATAAACCTAGGTATATGCATGCATTATCTTCGCACGATTTGATGGACGTGTGATTTGATGCATGCTATGCTTTTCGTCAATGAAATTAGGTAGATCTGTGTAATTTTTAATGTGTTGCATTCATGATTTAATGATTCGCATAATGTAGTTGCTTCTCGGCACACCATAATACGCTGTCCATATTAACTGAAACAGTTTGTCAAATCGAGAGCACATACAACATTTGTGCCATCATACAGACAGAGTATTATATATAGCTATTTTATAGTTAAGTATATATCTGTATACATTAGAATTCGTAGTGTGTGTGGTATGACCATGTGGAAACCTGGTGTAATGGCTACACACTGAAAAGAAGAACTTGAACTTGAGCTAAGCGATTGATTAATGATTTTAATAGGCACAGGGAAAATGCCCGCTACTCTAAACATTAAGAGTCTAATGTACAAATATTTTATGCAAAGGATATTACTAATGTATGATTTCGTCATTTATGTATTTACGTACATTACGTGACGAGCAGGTCCGTAATTTTGTAATTTAAATTAATTTTACATAAAAGTGGAAAGAAAGTTAAGTGCAGGGAAAAAGAAAATAAATTTTCACTGGAGCTTTCACTTTGTATAACTTTTACTATGTAAAACTTGAGGTTTACCATAGTCAAACTTGGTATTAAGTTCTTATTGCCAATTTGCCATAATCGAGGGGTAACAAACAATAACAGGAAAATAGTATTCATCAGCCTAAAGCATTCATATTAAAATTAGATACCTGTATACTGATTTTGCAGGTATTTGAAATTAGGTACCTCTACTGGGTAATTTTGCACAAACATTTAAGGGTCCACTCCATTTATCTCCAAGGTTGCAAATTAAGCCTGAAATCACTGCTTAAAAGTTGAATCGGGAAAG
>JAQFYB010003581.1:0-18932 GCA_034694085.1 Pogonognathellus longicornis | reverse complement strand
TATTTCGGCGATTTTTAGAGCTTTTTTGCATGCTTAGATCTCACTTTTGGGTGCATGCTTTTCCGGACTCTGATCATCAGCAAAGAGGATAACTAAGCCGTGTTTAACATGTAAAGGTAAGTCGTTTAATAATATAGAAAATAAAACTGGACCCAGAATACTACCTTGTGGGGCTCCAAGAGTTACACATTTTGTATCAGAAATGTTATTATGACTAACATATACATATTGAGACCTTTCATGTAGGTAAGAATCGAACCAGTGGTTACTAATACCATACCAACTTAATTTATGTAATAAAATGGTTCTGTCAACTTTATAGAAAGCTTTCGCTAAATCTAGAGATAAAAGCAGACACACATGCCCGTTATCAATGCTAGTTAATACTGAGAATCCTCAAACATTTCGGGCATTTTTTTGACTTGCTACCACAGGGGAATGTAAGAGTCTGCTTTCAAAATAATTTCTGGTGTAGTAATTGTAACTTACCTAGTAATGCTTGTTTAAAAAAGTAGCTTGTAAAGTTAAGGATGGGGGGTGAAATTGACCCGGAAGTTGAAACTGAAATGAAAGCTGTTTCCAAAGTTTATATGGGTAGTAATTTCATATAAAGATACCTAAAAAAGTGTCGAAACAACATAGGACGCAGTACAATGTGTGACAATTAAGACCACAAAGGGAAAAAACGCAATTCAAAAAGTTCGTGGTTAAATACCCTTTCTTAAAATTATACCCGAAAATTCCAAAATTCGGAGTTTATTAAAAAAGTGGACCGAATGACATTTATGGCCAACCCGCTACCCCAAAACAATTTGTAACAAAAACCTAATGGGCCTCAGAGCTTAATAAAAAAATTTACATAAAGATATTGATAAAAAGACAAAGAATAAAGTAAAATTTGATTCATAGAAAAACTCAAGCAATTTCGAAAAATAAATTGCCGGGAGCTTTATGAGCGTCACCTTGCAACAACTCGATCCGAATTTGTCCTCACATTGAACGAGGCACTTCTTTTTATGGGGGCATGTATGGGAAGGTAAGAGTTTGTTAAGTTCGGGATAGAAAGGAGCTGGAGAAATATGTTTATGAGAAACGGAGAAAGTTGGATACGTAGATTATGACAGTGGGCGCATTGAGTGGTCGTGGCCCCCTGCCCTTAATAAAAGGGCCTCAAAAAGTAAAAATTAATTTGAACCATTCTTTGGACTACATGTTACGACCCTTATTGGAAGGAGAAGTTGTAAAGCTGAATCGTGATGATTGCAGTTAAGCATTTTTGCATCGTAACGCAGTATCGTTACACATGCCCGCAACACACAGGACTTCACAGAGAAGTTGAAGACTAAACTTGGAATTACTTTTATACAAAGTACACAGATACTAGTGAAGTCTTCTGATGCCAGCTTTTTAGACTTAACAGGCTTTAGAGCCCTGAAACAGTTTGTTTGTAACCAGACGCCACTACTTTAGACGGTCTTTGGAAAGTAAAAAATGAGGGGTAGAGAAAGGTAACCCCTGAAATGTATCAAAAATTTGTCGATTCACAGAAGAGGCGGTTACATTCTATATCTAAAACGCATGGAGAATACGGTGAGCAGACCAAGAAAATTCCCCGCTCAAGTATTCGGCTTTAACTTTACTGGTAAAAAAATGCCCGAAATGTTTGAGGATTCTCAGTAATGCGTCTGTTAAGGCTAATTGTGCATGCACCGTACTTCGATTCTTTCTGAACCCAAATTGATATTTGCTTAATATATTATTAAAAGAGATAAAAGATAATAGCTGTTTGTAGACACATTTTTCATGTAACTTAGATATAACTGGTTGAATGGAAATGGGACGGAAGTGACTGCGTTCAACAGCATTTTCAATTTTAGGTAAAGGTATAACCTTATTTACCTTAAAAGAGCTAGGCACAATACCATTTGTAATACTACAGTTAATTATTTTGTGGAGTTCATTGTAATAATTAGGGGACAATATGGCTAGGTTTAACATACAATTAGAAATATTACCTGAATCGTGACTTGTGCTTTTTACATTTTTTATAGATCTCCATGCAATAAATAATTCAGGAATACTAATTATAAGTAACATAAATTTTTCTGAGAGACATAACAAGTTATCAGGTTTGCTGGGTAAGACAACATTATGATTGTCTGTCATAGTACTTATACTAACTTTGTCATACAGCAACTTATCAACTGCCTTAAAAGGGCCTATCTTTTCTATGGCATTATTTAAATTAGCTTTACTATCCTGCAAAATTGAATTTTTTACAGTTTTATTTATATTCTCAAAATTGAACACGTTATAAGAAGTAGGATTCTTTAGGCTATTTTTATAGTAATAATCGCGTACCTTTTTTAACCTTACAGTTTTAGGAGACAAATAATGCTTTGTAGGATACTCTGTAAAGGTCTTGGTTATAAAAGGAATCGACTTGTCAAATACATGTAGCAAAGAGATAGAAAATCTATCAGCAATAGCGTTTATATCATATAAATGCTCAGAGAAACTTAACGAAACAATATCGCTTGCAAGTTCATTATGATTTATACTTTTATAATTACGATAAACAATTGTGACTTTAGGATATCTGATAGTGTGACAATATAAGAAGTTAATACTTATCATAGAATGGTCAGAAAGCTAAGGGTTATAAATATTTAGGTCAAAAATACGATCGGGAACATTTGTAATAAAAAAATCTAAAATTGAATTACCTCGGGTCGGTGTAGTAACCAGTTGCGACAAATTAAAACTTTTCAGTAGAGAATTGAATTTTTTTACAAAAACGGGAGATGTATTTTTATTTAGATTAAAATCCCCGTGTAAATGTATGCATTTGCCTGTGGAACACATTTCCGAAAATATTGCACTAAAAGTCTCAAGATCACTTTCCGTGGTTTTTAGGGAGTAATTCGGTGCACGGTAGATGCACAATACAATGAATGATTTAGTGTAGTCAACTTGAAGTTGAAGAGCGATCACTTCAATATTACCATTAGAAACAACAATATTTTCACTTTTTAAGTTGTACTTCGTTACTTTAATGTAATTCTGCACAAAAATACCAACACCACCTCCACGACCATTTAATCTGTCTTTTCTAAAGAATGAGAAATTTGGAATGTTACACACAACTATATCACTGTTTAAGTGTGTTTCAGTAACACACAAAATATCAACCTTTTGTGAATAAATTGCATCGGACACTTGAAAAATTTTCCGACGCAATGAACGTACATTTATATGCGAAATTGTGATATCTCTCTTCTTTGGTGTCATTGGTTTTCGTTGTTCATTTGAGCGTTCCGAAAAGGATGGCTGGAACGATTACGAATAGTTACGTTTCTCATTTGTGAGGGTGTGTGGATACAGTGGGACGAGTTTTCTACTTGCGAGTTGACGGCTCCTATAGTTAAGACGGTTAAGATGTTAATTCATTGTTTTCTTGTGGGTTACGAGGGTTATGGTTGCCATTTGGAGTTGAACGGTCTTTGACTGTTTTTCCAGTGTCACGAAAAATTTAGCTGCAGCAGATTGCGTTTTGCTTAAGTCCGGGTTGATAAATATATTTTTATATACTGTATATTTCTAAAATTATACAAAAATGATGAAATCAATATGGTTAAAAAGCATTACATATTCTGACAGCAAAAAAAAGAATCTGTAGCCTTCAATTTTCTTGATTGCCTCTAGAATCGGAAAGATAGCAAGTGAGTAATGACATAATCGGAAATTATGCGATACAATATCAAAGCGCTGTTTCTTTGACATGTTAAAACGTCGTTTAGACAAACTTTGAGTGGTGTTGCTGCTCTAATTTCCTTGCGTTGCATTCTGGTAAGAAAAGAACAGTATTTTGTTGGAATAAGTGAAAATTGTGCTGACAATTGTGCAATCCTATTTGCTATCCACATTTTAATGGAAATATAGACTAAAATGGATAAAGCAATATAAAATACGACAGTGAAAATAAGAAAATGAAGTTTGGTTCCGACATGTATGAGTGTGAACAAACAGAGAGTTGCCCTGAGACTGAGAGAGAAATACGCTCCCGGAAGCAATAGACGAAAACAGGCATAGTTAAGTATGGCGTATAATGTCCTCCATATCCGATAATCTTTAAAAGTAGATTTCAGTCCTTGGTTTCTGATTATTCGGTTGTTGCTCTTGCAGAGTTCTTTAAACTGAGATCTTCAAACAATTAAAATTTTGTCAAAATCAAAATAATATTTCTAATAGAGATTACTCGCTTTATGGAATAGAACAAACAAGAATTTTTCACCTCAAAACCTTCATTAAGCTTATGGTTGTCAACTTTATGGTAATTGTTGTGAGTGTGTACCAAAGGGAGGTGAACCACTCAACGAAAAGAATGAGGCTACTCCAAAATATGTATACGCGATCCACCCAAACGTATTTGTCGTTTCCAAGATGTGTGGTGATGAAAAGCTGTTCAATACAGAGTGTATCCGGCAAAAGGTACATTGCCGGAAACGTTAACAGCGAAATCCCTAATATTGACAGTGGGAAAACCAATGCGAAAGTTGTAGAATGTTATTTTTAGTCTAACATCCGTTTATGCTTTGTTCAGCCCTAGAAAAAATTCTCTAAGAGTATTTTTAGCTATTTTATTTAATTATATCCAACTTTTCAAAAGAAAGAATGGAAAAAATATTAAAAAGTTGGATCTAATGTGCAGGTTCAGGTGCTGTGACCCGAACCCCCGACTGCAGAAGGAGAAAGTAACAAAAAGATGAAATATAAAATAATAATATGTCCGTCGATAAATGCAGCGAGGAAATAAATGTCGAATTAGCGAGAATTTAATGTTAGTTCGAATCTGAAGACCGTTTATTTAATCTTATAATAAATGCATACACACGTCTCTCTCAGTTAAGGTTCACACATAACATCTTACGTCTTGAAGAAATTCTACCTCTCTCGTCTCTGCTGAGGGAGTGTCGGGTTTATATAATCTCGGCTCTCCCTGAGCAGAAAAGATTCTTCCACCGGACAGATCACAGATCTGTCCGAGAAACTCCCTAGGAGAGATTGCGCTCCTCCTTCTGAAGGAATGCCCTCCCCTGGAAGAATGTGTCCTTCCCTTGTGAAGAATGCATTCCTCCCTTTGAGAGAATGCATTCTCTCTGTGTAAAAACTTTCTGGGTCTCTCCCTGTGCGGAAATTTAATTATTATTCTGTAATACACAGCAAATACACTATTCCTGTCCTCCACTCGTCTCGTCTCATCACCCTTCACATCCCTCCCCCTCTGCTTTTGTTTACGATTGGGAGTAGGGTGATGTGAGACGAGACAGATGATAACAATTTATCATAATATTAGTGATATATATTAGAATAATATTCATTATTGGTCTTATATATATATATATAGAATCATTATTATAATTAGTAGAGTTATATTAGTATCCTTATATATTATTGGTGAATATTATTATTGTAATATTATATTATAGGTTTCACATAATATATAGAATTGTTCTTATAATTATTAGGGTTATCTTTATAATACTATAATGATTAGAGTATACTAGTCCCCATTGGTATTATATATATATACTGTTGGTTATCATTATTATTACTTATACCTTAGTATAACTTTTAATACAAGACAACACTGAACTACTAGGTTATTTAGAATTTTTAATACATAAAGAGACTGTCAAAATACTAATTAAGATATTTGTTAACTTTTTTACGTGATGTTGCTCTAAATAGTGGTGAAATAATAATTAGTAATTATCTACTAGTCGTCTCTTCACACAAACACATGTATTGGGTCACTAAGACTGCGGTGTAAGATTGCTTTGGAGCACCTTTACATATTTAGCTTTTTTAGCCTTGGTGTTACCTAGACCGGCAGAATGAGTTGAGCTGCTGTTGTTAAGACCTTCAAAGAAGCATTTTGTGGCGAAATTGCTGAGGTTTAGTTTTTGTGAAGGATGGCGCTAGCGGGTGCAAGAAACCAGGTAGAATGCAAAATTGTATTTCTCTATCAAAAGTTGTAGTACTGTACAAGGGACAATGTTGGTTTTTTGATGATGTCATAAGGGCTATCCCGCGGCGGGATTAGCTGGTTTTACTCATTCTGTTATTTTGTTGATATTCTAATTCAAATAAAGTTGTTTACGTATCGAAATTTGAAAATGTATAATATTGGAATTGTGTAATGATGTGTTTTGCCAAAGTATTTCTTCGTGATTTTATATGGTAGAATTTAGAACGCGTAAAAGTGTACGAGGTCAAAAGAGTCGCTATTCAATTTAATTGTTTAGAAAAATGTAGTCCGAACTTTTTCTCAAGGTATACTTTCGGGAGAGAATTTTCTAGAAGTCTTAGGCCTCGCCTATTGCTTGTCCAAGTGCTTTGTGTTTTTAAAGGTACTTGGTTGGGACTGATATTTCTTAATTTAAATTAAGAAATAAGGGTCAATTTAGTATGTATAATTCATAATAATATTTGGAGGATGTTACAAAATAAAACATTCAATTAAGTGTCCTCGTTTGATAGTCGTATGGTTTTACTTAATACAATTATTGTAATGTAGTCCATTTCTATTCCTTTTCGTCGGATGTATCTTCGGATACATCCGACGACGGATCTTTTTGTTTCTTTAGAATACATAATGTTATTTGTTTTGCGAATTGAAAAGGTCGGTGTTGTGTAAAATCCGTTCGTGGGACAACTCTTACTCATTATTAACTGTTTTCACTTTTACCAACTATTTTGTGTGAGGTTGCCCGGTATAAAGAAATGACGTGACTTCAGGACCTCACCTTCTGAGACCATTGGGTGAGACTGAGAAATATATGTATGAGAATGTATTGAATAAATTGATGGTATAGGAAAGAAAATTGAAAGAGAGTGGTTGTGCTAAGGGTTCTCTTGTTTTTGCTTTAAGTGCTAAAGCATGTAAGGTATGTTTGGAAAGAAAGAGTTGAGTTTCAGCTTACGAAGGGAGCGAGACAAAGCTAAGTGCTTTATAGTTTTGTCTTTCTAATTGCCAGACAGATGACCGTTAGTGGCGACAGAAAGAGACGCGTAGAAGTGTCTTTTAGTAGGTATTTAAGTCTCATTGTAGGTTTGTCGTTGTTTGTGTGAAGACGTGTTACCTTGAGCTACGTTTTTTGAAAATTTGAAATATTTTGTTACTGAGCAGAAGGAATTTAGCAATCATATTTGAAAGTAAGTGTGATCATTTAATTTGTTAGATACGATTATTTATACTTTTTTGTTATATCAGAGAGATTTGATTAAGATGAAAAGAAATGATTAATAGATTGAAAATGAAAAGTTAGTAATTTGTAATATGCATTTGAATGATTATTTTAGTTTTCTTGTGAGAGGAAGTGAGACGAACAGAGTCTATCTGAAATTGGTCACTGATTTGGGAGAAAATAAAACAGGTAATGAAATGTATTTCAAAGTTAAAATTCAAAGAGTTTCTTTTTATTTGGTCAGGTAGGCAATTGTATATAAGCAATAATAATGTAAATCATTAATGTTGGGTACATACTGAACGTGTTAGTTTTGATCAACAATTTGACCAAATTAATAATATTAATTCGTCGTTTGTGTCTTTAGATTGTAAGTGCTGTTATACGGAGAAAGGATTTTCGACGGAAGTTTGAGGACTGTGGAAATAATAACATTTTGTGTAGTAATAATAAGCTTATGGTGTGCAAGGCGTAACCCAGAGCGTATTTAGGATTTCGTTTCGGTGGGGGTATCAAGGTCAAAATGGCTATAGAATTAATGATTTTTGCACAAAGTGCAAAAATTTTGAGCTAAACTGAGTCAAACACGAAAAGGTATCAATTTGTGATTTAGGGCAGATTTTGGATAAAATAGCCTCTTCTTTTTGAGTCTTTGGTAAACTGATATCACTGAAGACTTTTCTGCGTCTCAGGAAGTCTTCGGATCGATTAAATTGTCGTATCATAATTAAAAATCAATTTTGAAAGTGAAAATAACGTGGGTGTACTTAAATGTGCTATTTTTTATTGGTACTAGCAAAATAATTGCGTTTGACCTTTTGGGCAAAATTTCCGAATAGGGTTCGCTAAATAGGGGTTACGGTATTTTCGTACTTGACTCAAAATTGTATCAAAAAATCAGCCTTTTATTAATTATTACGGTTTGATACTTTTTCAAATGGAGTATACCTTTTTTGCCCAGCTTTGTTTGCAACTTTAAAAATTTAAGCCTGCCTTGAACATTCAACAATTTCTCGGCCGTCCGTGCAAGAATCTAGCTCTAAGTTCGCAATTAGAGTCTTGCATTGATATACGATACTTTAAGCTCCATTACCTTAGTGGGGTCAAATTGATCGCTCCCTCATGCGAGATTTAGTTTTTTTCCTGTTGGCCTGGTTGATTACATTTTTATTTATTTTAAGGTTTAGTTAAAGAAGAAAAAATTTACTGAAAGTTTTCAAAAAAACCAAGGACGTAGTTAGGATTTAATTTTGGGGGTTGCCCGATCAAATGTCAAATTTGTTTTACAGTCAAAATACTAACTTCAATATTCTAATTATAGTTTTGTCATGTAGAGTAATTGTTTGCGTTAAGCATTTTCATGTCTTTCTATCAATTTCAACTCAAGTGTTCTGCAATATTATAGAAGCTAGAGGCGTCAAAGTTGAAGAAAATGTATTCTGTGAAAACGTTGGTTGAATCAATAATCCGCTATCAATTATGTCAACCTAGTTAAACAATTAATTTAGCAAAATCAAAAATAGGTGCAATTAAGTTGTCGCTTCCGCAAAAGATTTTCAGGTTTTTGCTAGCTCACGGGATTTGTTATCATTTTAATTAATCGACAGCGACGACAATAATTAGAGAATTACGATCAAAACGTAGCTTTACTGTTATTGTTACTCGATTTCCTTACTTATATATTGAAAAAAATGAAATTCTTAACTGCTCCATGTAATATATATTGCAAGTTCTGCACCAATTTCAACTCCTTCGAGCAAATAGCCCCGTAAGCAAGTAATTTTTTAGCATCGCCGCACCTGCGACTTTCATGTTTATTAAGAGAGATGGTGAAAGCTGTTTTCGAAAATCTACAATTATTTTCTTTTATATTGTTTAGAAATTATTTTATTTAAAACGTCAGATTAGATTATTATTGCTTTAGGTTTCACGGCTAATGTATTAAGCATTTTGATTTCTCAAAAGTTTATCTAATAGTCAATTGTTTTTGTTATGCGAAATTGATACTTACGGATGTTTTTTATTCTTGACCTTTTTACGGCGTGCAATGCTTTGAACGTAGATAACTCAGTGCGTAAGAAATTTGTTAATTGTCTGCAACTCCACCGCCTAAAATAGTTTTTTTTCTCCTTCACTTTAGGCTACTGACTTTGCTCATTGCGCCATCATTGCCCTGATTTAGAAGTATAGGCATACACATACGACTGCATCTAGAACACATAAAGAAAAATATTTTTCCCATTCCACTGGACAAAACCACAGATGTAACAACAACGAAGCAATTGTGCCTAAAAGTTAATATGTTAATTCTGGTTCTCATGAAGTAAAGAGAGTTTTTTCCTGGGGTTACTGAATTAAAAAATATTTCAAGTTTTATGAAAATAACAGACAAAGAGAATTCCGAATTTTTCTTTGCTGTTGGGAAATAATGTACCTTGGAATCATTCAAAATTGTTCAACCCAACAATTATCGGGTGATGAAGGGAAGATTTGTTTTGATACTAGCCATTCTAGTGTAATACCTTTTAGAATAGTGATGATGACCATGCGCATAACCAGGGGTATCGTTAGGGATGAGGACTTGTACTGCGAACTGCCTTTTTAATTTTTTTAAGAAGTTCTGAATTGCGAACACAATTTGGTGTGACTACGAATACGTAGATTTAACAGTTGATCGGGGTGAATCTGTGTACTGCAAATAGGGAGGGGGTAAACGTACCCTGTTGTTAAATGGGACTTCATATTATATAACTAAGAATATTAGAACTATCAAGGGGTAGGGTTTTTAAAACTTCCACGGGGAAGTAAGGCTTGTTTGCTATGACAAGGCTAGTTTTTGCGCGTAATAGAACTTTCCTTTGGAAATAACCACCTTCTTTATTAACCAGCAATTGTAATTCCTTTTTATTACTAGGTTTGGTTAAAATTTCAGTTAGTTTGTTTTTATTTTTAGGGAATTTCCTATATTTAGAGCCTGGCGTAAAATTGTTTGTGATGCTTTTGATTTGCTATAGTAAGGATTGTTATTGTTGTTGCTATAGTTAGGTCGCCATGTTTTTGCATGCGGGCTAAAAATTTAATACTCGGTTCAAAATTCGATACAAAGTACTTCTATTAATTAGAGTACTTCCAATCAATATAGTATTGGAAAATTCAAGATATCTGGTTGTCTTACATTGGGTATTAGCAATGCTGTTTATTCGGCGTTGGTAAGTCTGTCATACAATTGGCAAGGAGGTATTGAAGGGTGTCCAATTTAGTGCAATGTATGTTAAACAATTATTATATAGTTAATGAAAATTGAGAAAATCTATTGTTGATAGAAAAGATTGCTAGAGTGGTGTAGGGTTAGTACCAAGCTTCTGACAGGATTCAAAAAAAGGGAATTGTTTAAAGTAAAAATCTAGAATCCATAAAAATTTATTTTTATGGATTCTAGAAAAAAGAATTTAAAAAAAAGTTATTTTTTATGGAGATCAGATTTGATTAGACAATGGGACAAATACCTTTGAGTGTGTATTTT
The DNA here is from genome assembly GCA_034694085.1 of Pogonognathellus longicornis. Lineage (NCBI taxonomy): Eukaryota > Metazoa > Arthropoda > Collembola > Entomobryomorpha > Tomoceridae > Pogonognathellus > Pogonognathellus longicornis. Next base: position 8,159 of record JAQFYB010003581.1, on the reverse strand, counting down.
GTTGTATAATGGTTATAAAAATTTCATCCAGGATTTTAATTTTCAATTATGTTGTAACTGACGGCTTCATGTGTATTTTATTTTATTTTATTTTTTAATGAGTGGAAAACAAATAGTCGGTGTTAGAATTTACGAGCTTTATTTACGTGCTATTCGCGTGAATACAAAATGAATTACTCTATTTGAATCATATTTCTAAATGTATTTTCTATAAGGTAGTACCCTTTTAAGGAGCTATTATTTTCTAAGGAATTTTTAATTTAACGGGTAGGGTATATTGTGTAGTAATAGCAGGCAAGTTACAACTCGCAATAATTAGTTAGTAATAATTGATAAAAAGGGAAAATAATTGAAAAATAAAATACTTAAATGTCGGAGTAAGTGATATTAAATTAGTTTGTTGACTTTGACCAAAGTTGGTAAAGGCCATAAAACTAATATTCTGTATGTATGAAAAACTTCGTTAAAATAATTATGAGAGCCTTAAATATTAGAAATGGAATTAAATGTTTGAAGATTAGTACTCCGTGATTAAAACTATTGGGTTTCAAGATAAGTAACCTGAAATGTCTATTTTCTCACTTTCGCTCTTAGCATTTGTCACAGCTTAAATTAGACTTTCACTTTAGTGTATTTGGGATTTTTGAAATTGATATCCAGCATTTATAAACATCCATATGTTATTTGAACGGAAATCAGATTTGATGGGAATAAACGTCACCACAAGATTTAATTTCGAGTTTTGATATATTATAGTTGCTATCAAGGATCTTTCCCGAATTTTGTCCAGTAGGTAAAACGTTAAAGGATTTTTATTATTTTGCAGTGAAGAAGAGAACTTATAATATTATGATCAGGGTTCGCTTTTATATCGGTATCTGAGGTAACTTGTAAATTACTTAAGGTGGCTAGAATCATTTCTTGGTTATTAGCATTGCTAATGTCTTATTCGACGTCGGCGATAATCCGAGAGAGGAAATCGGATTCATAATTTTTGGTTTCCGGGTATAAATTGGATAGAAAAGTTGAAATCCGAGATAGAAACGGCCCATCGATGAAGACGGTTTCTTTTTATCCCTATGCAAAATGCCGGTGATACTAGAGGTTGGTGATCGGTGTGGATTTTAAATCGAATACCGTGTAAAAAGTGGCATTGGGTCTCTAGACAGAATAGAATAGCTAGGAATTCCTTCTCGGTAGTGCCAAATTTGGTCTCTGTTGTAGATAAAACTCTGCTAGCATAGGAAATAACTCTTTCTTGTCCCTCTTGTAATTGTGTTAATACTCCTCTTATTGCGAATTCGCTTGCGTCTGTCTTTAATACGGTCGGATAATTGGGTTTAAAGTATCCTAAAATTGGTGGTGAAATTAGTGCTTCTTTTAATGGGTTATAAGCCTCATCAGTTTCTTTAGTCCATGTCAAATCAGAATTCTTTTTAGTTAAGGTTGTAAGTGGTTGGGAGATTTTCGCGTAATTGGGTACCTATTTACGATAGTAATTGCAACACCTTTTCTTTAAATAAATTATGTTTGTTATACAAAACGTGTGTCAGCTCGCGCGTAGCCAAGGGGAGTGCACAGTGTGCACGTGCACCCCCCTTGAGTTAATTATTATCGTCATAAAAATGCAACAAATTTTCGAGCTAAGCGCGAATATCATGTATTTTACATTGGTTTTAACCTAAATTGACTTAATTTTTTAAGTCAATTACGTGATTATAGATACATTTGGCCGAGTTGGCTTTCCCAACATTTGGATATCTGTATAGAATTTTTCTGTGCACCCGCCAGGTTTCAATCCTGGCTACGCGCCTGTGTCAGTTCGACTACTATTTGACATTGGGAATGAGTTATTCTGTATGTAATAATAGAATATTTTTTGATGACTTGTTTTAGTTTAATTCACACAACAGTTTTGTTTAGCTAAAACGTCGTAATACTTCAGTAAGTCAATTGTCATATTATTATATCTGTATTATTTCCTCGCTGTATTTGTGTTTACAAAATCCACATTTAGTTAAATTAATTAATTTCAATTAATTTTGCCCAGGCAATTTCTTTTATAAACAATTGGGACCTTGTAGAGTTATCGACGCCACTACGGCTTCTTACAGGTATGATTTACAGAAAAAAATCCTCTTAGTTTCGAAATTGTTCCTGTTATTTAAAAACACACTATATCAAATATATAACCACTTAGTAATTGTACTTTTATTACAATTTACATCGGTTCATTGTAATAAATGCCAGATGCTTGATATATTTAATGCATAAATCCTCAAATACCGGACATCCAATATATTATTTCATATTTCGCTTATTTAACTCAATAATACTCAATATGTTAAATATAATTTACAATTTAAAACACTTAATAAAATTGGGAGAACTTGCAGCAGAAATAAATCAGATCACGTGCCAATGTAACTAGGTGTAAAATATAGAACCTTATATATAATTGTTGCATTATGGCAGTTTGCAAAAAACTACATCAACTGCAGCAATGCGACCAGTGGCACATGTATGGAAGGGCTTAAGGTGCTGAAGCCTCCCCGCCCAAATTTTTGTGCTTTGGGTACATTAAAACATATAAAATTAGTAGCATTGATGAAATGTACCTAAGAAGCGGCCTAAGAAGAAATGCTACGCATAATAGAACGATGTAATACGTTTCTGGTGATTTAAGACAAATAAACGTGGTCACACCGACTCGGATCTCTCCAACTTTCACGTTAAAAAATGAAACTGCAAAATGATACTCATTAAGTTTAAATATGAGAAATGAGTCGCATTTCTACAGTGTAATTTTTTGGAAAACTGAAAGTACATTATGTCAGACCAAATATTTATGGCTTCCATAGTATATTGAGTTAATATTGTATTGATTTTTAATTTAAATAGAAACAATTTAATTAGTAAAAAATATTATTATGTCCATATCAAAGATAGCGGTAATATGCGGTTCTTAATCAATTTTTGTTGTGAATAATAACTTTGCAATTACCAGGGACTGCAGACGATATCTAAAGGTGCGGGACAAGGTGATATATTATCTAATGTTCTTCTCAAATTCAACGTCAACTCAAATTTCACCACATTATAATTTTTTGCGTGAGTTACGGGAAATTTATATTTACTATATTATGCATGTCAGACTCGGAATAGTTTTGAAACATCAAATCAACTGCTTTTTAGCGATACTCTTCATCATCCAGATTCAATTTTAGAATTACAAAATATAGTCGGGAAATGCAAATAAAATTTACGACTATAGGTGCCTTGCGACAATATTTTGCATTTCTAAAATTATACAATAATAATGAAAGCAATGGTTAAAAAGCATTACAATTTCTGACAGCAAAAAAAAACTGTCGCCTTTAATTTTCTTGATTGTCACTAGAATCGGAAAGTGAGCAAGAGAGTAATGACATAATCGGAAATTATGCGATACAAAATCAAAGCGCTGTTTCTTTGACATGTATAAATGTCGCTTAGACGAACTTTGATTGGTTTTGCGCCTCTAATTTCCATGCGTTGTATTATGGAAAGACAAGAGCAATATTTTGTTGGAATAAATGCAAATTGTTTTGACAATTGTGTAAACGTATTTGTTATCCACATTCCAGTGGAAATATACACCAATATGGTTAAAGCTGAATAAAAAATGATAGTGAGAATAAGAAAATGAATCTTGGTTCCGACATGTATTAGTGTAAACCAACAGAGAATTTCCATAAGGCTAATAGCGAAATAAATTCCAGGAACCAGCAGACGACAACATGACATGTTTACTATGGCGTAGTATGTTCTCAATATCCGATATTCTTTCAAAGTAGATTTCAGTCCTTCGTTTCTGATTGTACTGTTGTTGCTCATGCAGAGTCCTTGAAACTGAGATCTGAAAATCATTAAATTTTTGTCAAAATCGAATTATTATTTTTAAAAGAGAATATTTACTTAATAAAATAGAAAAAATAATAATTTCTCACCCCATAACCTTCATTAAACTTATCATAGTGTACGTTATGGTAAATGTTGTGATTATGTACAACAGAGCCATGAACCACTCAACGAAAATGATGAGGCTACTCCAAAATTTGAATACGCGATCCACCCAAACGTATTGGCCGAATCCAAGATGTGTGGTAATGAAAAGTTGTTCAATACACATTGTATCTGGTAAAAGGTACAATGCTGGAAAAAGTAAGAGTGAAATCCCCAATATGGACAGTGACAACACCAATGTAAATGTAGTGACTAAGCACTTCTGACGAAATCCAACGCGATATTTCCTCCCTAAAATATATAATTGTTTGTACCACCATGCGTTATGAAATAATATGCTTCGCTTTAGGGTGAAGTAAAAGCCCAGTCCATAGATCTGGGTTTAGGTATTATTTGAGGTATACAAAATCGATATTTTGCTACATTTTTAATGTACCCAAAAGTTGGAATCCTTTGAAACTGTCATTTTCACAAATAGATGAAAAATGAATTCAAATGCTATTGAATAACTTACTTGAATTTGAAAAATATTTAAACAACTGTGTATATAGTAATAAGCTAACAAAATATTAAACAGCAATATAATTTGTTAAAAATTTACCCATAGCCCTGACAAGAAAGAAGTACTGATTGATGAATGCCAGCAGCTCATTTTCGTAAATGATCGTATTCAGTTGAAGAACCAATAATACAATGAATGTGCTGCAGTATGTAAAATGAAAAGTCCTCCCTTCTCTCGAGACCAATAGTTTCATCTGGGGGTTCGTAAAGGACAGTATGAGCGACAAAACTTCCAATGACCTGGAAATTATGGTCACGAATTGTGTCACGCCGCAGAGAATTTTGGTAATCCCTTTCTTCAATTTTAATTTTCTAGTGGATGTGTCCCACGTATAGGGTAGGAGATGAAAACGACAGCCAAAATAAAAGGTGTAATGTAGAATCATAAAAACAATATCTGGCAGCATTTTAAATTCTTTTGTTGTGAAATTTTCAATGAAAAGACAAGAATGATTAAAGCACCATTGCATATATTCAACTGGGGTTGTACAAAGTGTGGACTGAGAAAATGGCGTTTCAATTACTATAGAGGTACGTTTGGGCTTCAATTTTTGGTGTTTTTGCACACAGTCTTGTATAAATGCGGCATCCTGTCGGCACTACGTATTTAACATACACATTACTTTTACAATTGAGTGGCTAGCAGAATGCAGTATCCTTTTAATCTAAATAGTACATAAGACAAGAAGGCAATTTACTTATACTTAAAAAAATAGTTATTTGAAAATCTCATTATTAAGAAACCTTGATGGAAGAGACAGGCTTGATTATAGCACCAGAACGGGTGAGTATGTTAAACTTTATTTAAATAAATTTAATTTCGCTATTCTAAACTTGTGTCAGTTCCACTATTATACTGACTTTGGGAATATTTTCTGTATGTTTTAATAAAATATTTTTTGTTGACTTGTTTTAGTTTAAATGCACACACCTCTTTAGTTTAGTTAGAACGTTGTAATACTAATAGAAAGCATTGGCTCTCTACAACACAAAAAAGGCGGGCCACTAATTAATCGTCATATTATTATATCTGTATTATTTCCTCGCTGTATGATTCCTTACAAAATCCACGTTTAGTTGAATTAATTAAATTAATTTTACACAGGCAAACTCATTTATAAAACAATTAGGACCCTGTCGAATCATCGAAGACACTATGGCTACTTATTGGTCTGATTTACAGAGAAAGATTCCTCTTAGTTCCAAAACTGCTCCTCTTATTTGCAAAACTCTATATCAAATATGTCACCACTTAACAATTGTACTTTTATTACTATTTACAACGGTTTATTTTAATAAATGTCAGATATTTGATATATTTAATGCATAAATCCTCAAATACCGACATCCACTAATATATTATTTCATATTCCCTGAATATGTTAAATACAATTTACAATTTAAAACACTTAATGAAATGGGAAAACTTGCAGCAGAAATAAATCAGATCACGTGACAATGAAACTAGGTATAAAATACAGTGAGAGTCACGTAAGCCATCACATGAGATTATAACATATGTAGGTTATATTAATACATAGGGTAGGTACAAAGAATAACAGCAAAAATGACTTGTTGTCATCGATACAATTAGGATTCGAATTTTTAATAGGTTACCTACCCGTGTTAAAGATTCCATGTGACGAGTTAAGTGACTCTCTCTGTATATAGGACCTTAAATGACCAGAATGACTACAGCACCATAAAATACATCCAACTGTAGTCGCGTACGAAGTGTGGACTGAGAAAATGGCGTTTCACATTCACGTCGGCGAATCAATTTTCGTGTTTTTGCAGACTGTCCTGTATAAATGCCACATCCTGTCGGCACTACTGAACAAACATATATATATTACTTTTTTAATTAAATGGTTCTATTCATGATCCAAACAATATTTGATATGTAAAGCTATAATATAACGTATAACCTCTCTATTAATAATTTCACATGGCTATTTGAATGCAATATGCCTTTAATCTAAATAATACATAAAACGGGCAGACAATTTAATTTTACTTAAATAAGTACTTATATAAAAATCTCATTATTAAGAAACCTTGGGGGAATAAGAGACCGAGTTGATCACAGCACCAGAACTGGTGAGTATGTTAAACTTTATTTAAATAAATTGATGTTTGTTATACAAAAGGTGTGTCAGCATGCGCGTAGCCAAGGGGGTTGCACAGGGTGCACGTGCACCCCCCAGAGTTAATTATTATCGTCATAAAAATGCAACAAATTTGCGAGCTAAGCGCGAATATCATGCATTTTACATTAAAAAATTGACTTAATTTTTTTTAAAGCTAAGCGTGATTATAGATACATTTGGCCGAGTTGGCTTTCACAATATTTGGATTTCTGTACAGAATTTTTCTGTGCACCCGCCAGGTTTCAATCACGCGCCTGTGTGTCAGTTCCACTACTATTTGACATTGGGAATTTGGGAATGAGTTTTTCTGTATGTAATAATCGAATTGTTTTTGTGGATTTGTTTTAGTTTAAATGCAACCACCTCTTCAGTCTAGCTAAAACGACGTAATGCTTGGAGAAAACATTGGCTCTGTACAACACAAAAAAGGCGGACAACTCTTTAACTGTCATATCTGTATTATTTCATTGCCGTATTTCTCATTACAAAATCCACGTTTAGTTAAATTAATTAATTTAAATTTATTTTACACAGGCAAACTCATTTATTTTTACTCTTATTGTACCACCATACGTTATGAAATGATATGCTTCACCTTAAAGTGAAGTAAAAAGCAAGTCCATGCAGATCTGGGTTTAGTTATCATTTGAGATACACAAAGCCAATATTTGGTAGATTTTTAATTCACCCAAATGTTGGAATTCCTTTAAACAACTGAATTCTTGTAACTTTTTGCAAATAATTAAAAGTTATAACTTATATGAATATTAGAAGTATTTATATAACCGAATAGTAGTAGGCTAATAAGCAATAAACCGCAATATAATTATTTAAAAATTTACCCATAGACCTGACAAGAAAGAAGTACTGATTGATGAATGCCAGTAGCTCTTTTTCGTAAATGATGGTATTCAGTTGATGAACCAATAATGCAATGCATGTGCTGCAGTATTCAAAATGAAAAGTCCTCCCTTCTCTAGAGACCAATATTTTAAGCTGGGGGTTCGTAAAGGACTTGTAAACTTCCAATGATCGGGAAAATATGCTCACAAATTGTGTCACATGACAGAGAATTTTGTCCATCCCATTCTTCACTGCTACTTTTCTAGAGGATGGGTCCCACGTATAGGGTAGCAAATGAAAACGACAGCCAAAAATAAAGGTGTAATGTAGAATCAGAAATACAATATCTGGTAGCATTTTGAAATCTATTTCTGGAAAATTGTCACTGGGAATAACTGTGAAGACCAGAATGTTTACAGCACCAATACATACATCAAAATATAGTCTTTCACCGTAAAGTTTGGACTGAGGAAATGGCGTTTCAATTACTTTGACTAGGTACTATGTTTGCGAATCCATTTTCATCAACTTTATATAAAACGTGTTTTTGCACACTGCACATGCATATAAATGTGACGTGCTGTTGGCACAAATACATTT
>JAQFYB010003580.1:0-18933 GCA_034694085.1 Pogonognathellus longicornis | reverse complement strand
GTAAATACCGGAGCCTTGAATACCGAAAATACCGAATACCGGTATTGCGAAATACTCTCGGTATTGCATACCCTAGTCACCTTATGTGCTCAAGGAAAACAAAGCAGACGAGAAAATACATAATGTATACTAACTATAAAAGTACACAATTGCTTATCCACCATACATGCAATTACTACACATCTGTCTCATGCTGCAAAGTACATTTAAAGGTATGTGCAATTTGGGTGTTCTTTCCTTCGCCTTGCTTCGTTTGTTTCTCGTTCACTCGGACAGCCTTGTCTCTGACAATAAGAGTGGTGAAGTTAAGCCGAGGGAAATCTTGAGGGAGTTGAACATAATGTGCATGTATTTGTGCGGTGCAATGGAAAAGACTTGCACGTTTTAACTATAGCCTACATACACAAGACGAATAGCACAGAATTGGAAAGTACTTAGATTGGATTGGATAGGCAGTTGTGTTGTATTTTTGCTCAGACAAACAAAAGACTCAACTATTTAGTTTTACATACTTGTGCACTCACCCACTCAGCTATTTCGCCATGGAGTATTCGACCATTAAGTAGGCATAGGTATATATGTCATCTAGATACATAACATATTAGAGTTGTATTAGACGTGCAGAAAATAATAGAGTGATATATGCGGTGCATAATGTAAAAGACACAGAGATAGTAGGAGTGGGCTCGACAAGACGAATAATATATTAGAGAGTAGTAAGTAGAGTATTAGCAGTGATGTCGTTTAGCTTGTCTGACATATACTCAATGAAAATAATAGGATGTATGGCAAAGCACAGAGAAAGAGAGAGAGAGTAATACTTTTGTGTGTTCGTGTTAATCAGAAATTCACGTCACGAACCAGGTATCTTTTATAATACAACAGGAACTAACTCCCTTTGTGTGTATGTGTGTGACCCATTCGGTGCATTTAGCTGTAGAAATGGAAGAACACACGGGAAAGTATATTATTTGGAAACAAATGCAGAATTCATAGGAGAATTCGTATGGTTCGTTCGTTCGGAGCGACCATCTCGATCAAATATTCATGACTGTCTCGGTACGATGTATCCAATCCGAAAAGAGGCAACACTTTTCCTTCTCCTTCCTTCTCTTGACTCTGTCTCCATTTGTGTTGCCGTGTAGCGAGTGTACGTGTACGGAGCTGCTCCTCTCTCTGTCTGTCCTGGTCTGAAGTCTGAGTGACTGTCTGAGTAAGCCTCAATGTTCACTTGTTCCACTCACACAACTCTCTCGCTCTTGTCTCCAGTCCCTTGTCTTATTCTCCGTGTGTCTCCAGTAGTCTCCAGTAGTCTCCAGTAGTCTCATGTCCAGCTCCCTTCACGCACCTTTTAACTTGTCTCTTGTCTCTCAATTCAACTCCAGTCCGACAAAACCATCCGATAAATGTCATTCTCGCCTTTGTTGCCTTGATGGTCAGACTAGCAGTTCATGGCAGATTGCAGCAACCAGAAACAATAATTCTATACTCCTTCTACTTATTCTATACCTCTTATATTTTATACTTTGTACTCAAATACATGTATAGGCTAGCGACTCTCATACTATTACATAATATTATGGCTCACTTAAAAACACTTGTACAGATAGGCACGCTATTTATAATAGCCGGGTACTGTAGTTACCCGTATATACAAAACTGTGCATTTGTACATCATAAGAAGATATATTACACTCTGGGACAAACACTTGCAATTAGATAGGCGTAGCTTACACTGTGCACACACATTATACTCAATGTACACTTTAACGACTTTCAGAGACCGGGAGGAATCCCTACGTACATTCACGTGCGACTTGACTTCAGTCGCTCTCATATCATTCATGCTGTAAGTAAAAGTAAAAAGGAAGTGACCAGTGTGTACTGTACGCTACTTGTACTCCATTTTTATTCATACTCCGCTCGTACCATCTTTTCGGTTGACTCTTAGCTTTTTGGCTCCCATAAGGCATTGGCCATTCTCATGTCATGCCACACATACTCTACCACTCCTACTAGTACCCCCATCACTACCAACTTAAATAGATTTTTACTCGGCTAATAAATCCAACCAATTTTTTTGAGTTATGGGAGTAAAGTTTTATTTCTTGCCCAGCTTCTACACGTCTCAGACTTTTCTGCTTTAATGATTCCCCACAGTGGTTGTGAAGTAAAATCCAAATTAGTTTTGTTCCAAATCCCCTTATCAATTATCCCAGATAGAATAAAGACTACAATATATGGGGCATGGAGTAAGTTGTGCGTTTTAAATCATCTAGCATGGAATAAGGTTTACTCACCAAAGCCAAGGACAACAAATCTTCAGATTTGTTTGACCAAATGCCCTTGTCTGCATAAATTACTTGCTAGTGGCAATTGTCCTCGCAGACGAAGCAACGGACCACACCTTGCGTCAACACAATTTACGTGCTGACGTGACTCTGGGCTGTTGTCTCTCCATCCTGACCTCCAGGGTGTACATGAAATATTTACTCGGTTTACAAAATACTACAATAGTCTTTCCCTGGGTTGGTGAAAACAGTCTAGCGTAGATTCCTTGTCTTTTCGGAAACGAATTTTACACTGGTTCACTAATCTCCCTGCTTCGACTTTGTTTTTAAATGTAGTATTGACTTTATTTGGTGGTGGAATGGAAGGACATAGAAGGAGTATAATAAATGCTCGACGAGTTGCTCACTGACTCAAAATGTCCACACTTGTTCCTAGAAAGTGATATTTGCACAAAACAAATACAGAACGACGTTACATTACACGGTGGAGGAATAAACAGAGCAAATCATGCCACAGGACTAAATTGCAGTCAGTTCTTGCAACTACTACTACGTACAGGGTCCGTTCCTATGTAATCATTTTGACTTTAGGACTTTGACAGTGTTTGTTTATTTGAGGGTGTTCACATACTCTCCAACACACAGTGTTTCCTAAGTCCTCATATGTTTCCATTAATTTGAGTTTTTTGAATAATTTCATGTGCAGTTATTGGAGCGTGCTCAACAACCGGGAGAGGGAGATGGAAATAATGCAACTGGATCTGGTGCGGCTGGACCTGTTCCAGGACCTTCTCCTCAAACAAAATCCAGGTACGATTTCACAATTCAAGCACACTACAGCATATTTGTTTTAATAAATTATAAATGCTACTGTGTTTCGCAGCGAGATTGTTAAATGGAAGTGGAGGAGTGCACAGCATTTTGACAAAACAATTTTTGCTCATGCATTAAAATGCACAAACCACTTTGTTTTCATGTACTACGTGTGTCACTTTCCCATTCTGCTTTTAGTCTAAACGTCTGCTGGAATGATTTCCTATTCAAACCTAACAGATTTATACTTATGTATTACGACACACTTTTATTATGTACACGTGTAAAGTCCTTGAGTAAACCAATCCTCAAGCACTTTCAGACTTAGAACCATTTAATGGATTTCTATGCTCCACTTTTCAATTACACCAAACTGAATGGCATTTATAATTTTACCTATAAGTTAAAGTGTGCCCAAGTTTTAAATGCACACTGCATTCTGAAATTGATCTTATAAAGCTGAGAGCTTCTAGGTTTGAAATATATATTTCCACTTGCACTGTCACAAAATTGGTCAGACAGAATGCTAATTCTAATCTTTTTTAAGAAAGCCTATTGTCGTTCCCCTATGTAAAGGATACGTTTATGCCATTTACTAACTATATCTATTCAAGCTCAATTTTTTCAGTTGGTAACTCTATGATTGTATAATAATTGCATGCCATTTGGTAATCTTGGTGTCTCAACTGAAATTTGAATATTTGTCATAGGGAGTTAGGCCCAGTCGTCCTAAGTGATCTACCTATTTGTAAAGTATTAATAATAATACTTTACAAGTAAGTAAGTATTAACAGAATAAGGAAAATGTTTGAGTGGGTGAAAGTTGTAATGAGACGGAGTTTTTTGTTGTGTTGAAACTTGCAGCCGGCCAAGTGAGATTGTATCTGAAGTGGAGGAGAATCCTGTGGTGTTTACCAACGCTTTACACCTCGCAGTTGAGTGGGGGGCGAACGACGTTGTTCGCTTTTTGCTTCGGGAGTCGGTGAATCCCAACAAAGGCGGGAGACTTCCAGATGTGTACGATATCTCTGTGGCCGGAAGTCGGAGCGCCTCAGTGTCAGCTTGGGGATCTGGTTGTGTTTTCTGTCCTCCCAGCCCCAGGAACATATCACGAGATGTTTCACCCAGTAGGGAAGTCGGTAGAATATTTTCTCGCAATTCATCAAGAAATGTTTCGGGTGAGTCGTCTCGGTGTGTGTCTCCTTGCCGTGATCGTCTTTGGTCCACCAAAACGGATATCAGTGAAAATCGAAGTGCTCACTTGCGACGGGAAGCTTTCAAAAATCTTTCTTCACGAGGTGACGATAAAAATGAATCATCCAACGGTGATCAGGAGAATCCAATTCCGTCCGAAGTGAGGCCCATCATTTCTGTCGTCTACTGCACATCAGATGAGCGTCGCCGTTCTTCTAGCAGTGCACGACACGGTGCGGAGCTTTTCTTACCCGCATCTGGATCCCAATCCGTCTCGGGTATTGAAAAAGACGTCGATGAATGGGCGCCAGGTACTTTGACTTTTCCAATACATGCATTTGAAACATTTTATAATTTCTTTCTGCTTTTCAATATCTACCGTATGGGATAGATACAACGTTGAGAACATAATACATAGCACTTTAACGTTCTCTTCTTTGGCTCCCATATTTAATTTTTTTCATAATTAAATGCTATGATGCAGGAGACTTATAGAACCCAATTATAGAGCATTTGTGAAAGTACTGTGAAAGCACCATGTATGATCTACTCGAAGCGTTAGTCACCGCACCCTGTGTAGAAACTTTCTTTTACTCCTTTCTGACACGTTAGGTTAAAAGGGTTGAAACCCAGAGTTAAAATGTTTAATTTCACAATAGTAATAGTAGTAGCAAGGTTTTATTGGACAATATTATATCACAATCGATCACAAAATATTCATATCATATAATTCATTTCCAATTGTAACATAACCTAGTGATTTGCAAACATAATTCAACAACAGGAAGAGACAGACATTAAAGTGAATTCTACATGTATATATTGTGCAAAGAAATACAAGCTACTTATAACCACATATGCCATCCACACTATTCAGTGTATTTCTTGTATTTCTGTGTATTTATTTGAATGTTCGTATTCCTGTTATCTGGAAATACTATAGTTTCGGGCTCGTTCGGTTGGGTTCTTTACAAAAATACAGATTATTGTAAGATTACTGGACACTACAAGCTTGCGTGCTATTGGTTTCTTGTGTGTGCAGTCGAAGAATTTATTTTATATATAAAGTGTTATGATGTCTATCTGGTTTGAACGGGAACTGGAGGTGCAGACTGTTTGAGACCATACATGAAGCTTTGAAATTATTAGAAGCCGAGAGTGCCGGGAAGAAACCCTTCTATATGCCTGTTCTTTTTGCCTTCAGTCATGCCTCTAGTTGAGGTTACGTACAGAATTTCAAGTAGGACACACTATCCAAATCGACTCCAACATGATGGATGTTGAACAGAACCAAGGCATGCCACTAAAAATTCCTGACCTTTCGACCTGGCTCTGTCCACTCGTCCCCACTCACCGCACCCCAAATGACATAATCGCACGCCGAACACAACACACAGCAACCTTTAGCACTTAATTTTGTAAATCACTATTTAAAAGTTCAATTTATTCCAAATCGGAAGAAGCACACAGGAGCGAATTAGACCTACGTCTTACCCTGGAGAACCCAACCAAACGACATTCACAATAGTAATAAATAGTAGTAGTGTTGGAGAAGGTGTTTAGAAAATGATTTTGGTGCATTTTTTGTTTGCATGGGATATTGAAGCGTTAATTTACTTTCAGGCGGACCGACGAGGCGAATGAATCGCCGTGTGAGTTGGGTGTCGAGTTTGCGAGAGCCGGCAGATAAGAGTCGGATGACTTTGGCGAATCGTCTGAAGAAGCAGAAACTTCGCTTACCTAGACAAAGATCTTTCTCTCTGGAGAGTGAGCTTGAGTTGCGGACGGTGGCCAAGCGGGCAGTTGGTGTTGCTGGTGCATTGGCGAGCATCCGTGAAGCTCGACGAAGCATATCACTCAAAAGTAGTCCCTTACACTTCCCATGGCACTTTCGTCGAGAAAGCTCTGCCGTCATGAGGGAAGGGGGTGTCTTTGCAGAACTTCGTCGAAGTTCAGAAATATTTCGCAATATTTTACTTTCCATCGCAGGACGAGATGAGTCCACGCCCACAGGTGTGATTCTTTCTTAACTTTATCAAACTCTTTTCACCTCTTCTTAATAACTATACATAGTCTTTGTTACAGGGCAATGTAATTTACGTATTTATTACAAATAGGTATACTAATAAGTTGATTAGAATTATTACAGTGTATGTAACAACCTTTTATCAAGGGCAGAATACTAGGAAATGAATCTTTGTCATTATAAGTAAGTACAGATAGCAGGTTGAAAATGAGTGTGGCACTGTTGTAGTGTCATGGACCAACAGAGCAAACGTAGAATTAGTACAATACACGTGCATATAGTAAATATACAACTACTTTGAAGGAAAATTAATATTTGATACTCATGTAGTCGCGTTTGCTTAGATGATTATGTAATTAATGTTGTTCCGTCCAGAAGGTTTACAACCAATGAAGATTCAGTAAATATAATCAACTCGGAATAAGTTTGCTAAGTAAACGGACAAAGTTCAGGAAAGTGTAAGTACAGATAGTAGCAATGAGTGCTATAGGTAATAACGACTAGAAATTAACTGACAGAGTCAGAGAGAGAGAGAAAGGACTAGTTCTCTTCTTGTTCTTGTGATATCGCTTGAAATTCAGACTTGGACTGACTTTCCAGCGACATCCTGTTATGTTAAAAGCACTCAAATATTCTCATCCATGTTAAGCGGAGGGACTGAGAGAGTAGGGACTCGACTGCGAGGAATATTCTATTTTACTAGAGAATACTTAAAGTTCCCATGGCACATTGCATTAATATTTAGCAAGTTAGTTGTTCAAATCAGCCATGAGCTATGTGCATTAAGTTAACCCACATAAAATATGTATCGTTCTAAGATTCTGACTAGAGTAAAAGCACAATGCATTTTCAGGATGTTTAAATTCGTTGTTATCTTATTGTAAAGCGAGTGAGCGAGTGAGTGGAGAACTAAGTCAATTCATAAGAATGGGAGAAACTAAGTTTCTTAAGGTGATGTGTTTTGAGTGAACAGGCTGCTTGACAGACTTAGACTCCTACTACACTCTTCTATCATTTCATCCACCAAACTCGTATTAGCCAACCCTCAAGTTCGGGTCGGGTGCTTACATTAATGCATTACTCCCACTAATTCATATACCTACTACTTATGCATTGTACGACTCCCTTCATGTATCAGGTCGTGTCTCTCTCGGCTTAAAAGCCAGGAGCAGTGTATATTATGTGGCTATAGATAATATAGTGTGCCTACGGTTTCTATTCTGTTAACTATACAATGTACATGGAGTATGCATGCACAGGGAAGTAGAACTACTTGTTAGATAATGCAGCAGTATGCGAAACCATACATACATAGTTAGCAGAGATAAAGAGAGAGTAGGAAGCAGAGGGAATGCAATGCACCTTCCTAGTATTTGCTTACAAAATGAGATCAGAATATGGAAAGGGAAAGGAGGCGACGCTATTTTTCATGTAATGTAATGTTGTACTCTATGTGCGTAACAATGCCTTGCTGGCTGGCAGTCATCTCTGAAACATTTATAAAGAGCATCTCTCTTTCTCTCTCACTCTGGCAATTCCGCTGTCTCATGGTTTCTGAAATTAGGTTGAGTTGAGAGTGTGGTTTCGCATGGTCTTTGTGTCCTGCTGCCACTACAGTGTGTGTCTGCAATGCATATGAAGGGTGTACTCTGTGCACTACTACGATTTACTACTTTAGCTATGCATACAGACACACAGAAAATGACTACGTTATTCTATAGCAATTTATACACTATCCTTACACAATATACCAGTGTAGTGGTATACAGTACTTTAAGATACGTAGAACACCTTATACCTACTGGAAATGAGTAGGAAAATATGTGTAAGCTGGAAAGTAGTACAAAGTAAGTAGTTGGTGGAGGAATGTAGCGAAGCACTAGTGCCATTTGTAGTAACACTGGTAGTTTTGGTGGTAGTTGTTGTATAATGTATAGTATGGTGCTGCGAGAGAACACAGAGTGAGAGCGCGTTAGTAGAAAGGGATGACGGTGCGGTGACTGGGAGAATAAATTAAATTTCTAAAACCGTCCAGCTCAGGTTAGAAATTCGACCTAATAGCACGTCACTCATTCATCTCGACTTGTCTAAAGCAAGGAAAAGTTTAGTTCTCGAAAGATTCAGTATATATTGGTTTAGACAACAGCACTTAGTTGATTATTTTACAGAATGAGAGTCAAAATGGGAAGACATCCACTTGCTATCTCGTCTCGTTTCAAACCAACGCTCTGCCCGTCCATCACCTACAGATACTAGTCACCTTTTCACGTAGCCCACCATTTCAAAACACACACATACACACCCACACCCACACCCAAAAACATTCTACCTCTCCAACAACTCACTCGCTCTTCAATAATAATCATCGTCATAATATCACCAACCAAAATACTTTAAAACCTCCAATGGGAATCTTCCCACCCAACCAGTGTCTTCATCATTCCTTTCTCTTCCGTCTCTCTCTCTAACTATACCCGACACAATACAACCTAACCACTCTCTCCCACATAACACTGTTAGTATTACCAAAGGCCTAGTTTCTGATTTATGATCCATACTTCTGCACCAGCAATATGCAAACAATACTTGTAAGCTACACTTTACACACATAGATTCTCAAGTGAGAGATAATGGATGAATCCACATGCACCACGTCTTATATGTACTTTTGTCCCATTTAATGAGCGACGAGGGAAATATTAATGGAAACACAGTATACAATTATTGTCACATACTGCACCTACACCACATGTTGGAAATTTAGATTTTCTGAGATTAGGTATATGAACAAATATACTGCTTTCATACTATGTGAGCATTTATAAGTACCTACCTAATCAAAATTGTGCACTTACGAAGAGGGTGAGACATTTCCACACTTATTAAGTACAAAGTAGGATGATAGGCAGCGAAGGAAAAATTGTGAGAGAGTAATATTATCAGAGTAGGTATATGCACTGGCAGTATTTGTGTATACGTAGTAGTCCTCTTCTTTAGATACTAACGAGTAAAAGTTGTTCCTATTGAAATGCAGAAGAATGATTTTAAATGTTGCCCGATGTTCCTCATTTTCACTGCATGCTGTGTGATATAGACGTACGTTTAAGAGAAACAAATATTAAATGACTAACATTGTCGATGTGTATATAACAATAGTATAACCCGTTTGTTGGAATGAATTTTACCTGTAATCTTTGCGATGACTATTTCATTAATAATCTTACAAATCTAGGAATCATTCCCTAATAATAGTATATATGTGAATAGTGTAATTGCTAGAGTTGTGTTGTCATCCGCTATGCCTAGAGCCCTAACTAGAAAAATAAACCCGTATAGCACTAAAAACCATTTTTAATAAATGTTGGTAGAACTCCAATTTTGAACTTAGCAAAGTTATTAGCATAGATTTAGAAATTAGCATTAGTTAAAAAAATAGAAACATTCCTATTATATATAATCTATCCGAAATTCTAAGTTGCATGTTATTGTAGTAATATAATTTAGTACTAGTGTGACTACAAATATTTACACACTATAAATTTTTTATATAATATACGAAACTAACATTCGATGGCTCTTTGTAATATTTTATCTTTTTCTTTATTACTTGATTAATACAAACTAGTCATAACTTATTAAAATATACAGTATTGTTGATTTCAAGTGACCTAGACAGCCATCTTGCTATAGAAGGTATTAATTGTAAAACTTATTAGTAGACGAACGTTATGATGCAGTGAAATATACTTGGAACTTTCTCCAAAGTGAGCAAATGATCAATTTTGTTTACAAAATTTACCTTCTAAGAAAAAGTTGATCTAGGTTACTTGTTCGAGTGACCATAATAATAAGTTTGATGCGGTAGTGAGGCTGTATTTGGTAAATTTTGCTAATTGGTTGACTAAAAGTGTAATACTAACATTGAGTTTAATGTACTGACATATTCATGCGGCTAGGAACGAAGTTGATGAGATTTGAAAGTCATGACTCAACTCAGTTCTCCCTTTCACCTTCACTCTCACCACCATCTCCTATCAGAGGTATTTTTTTGTCTCCTCTTGGCTGTACATTGCAATTCTCTAGTTGCTCATGCTATAAGTACTTGAACTGGTACAAACAAACTGATTGATAGGTAGCCACCAGTTTATTTCTAATTGCTTGTGTAAGGACACTTCTTTCAACCATCCGGCTTCAGTTCACTGTTCAGTTGCTGCGTAGTTATTCTTAACTTTCATTCTATTCTTCTGCTCCTACTCAACAGTCGACACTACACTGTGAAATACCAGACTGATGCTGTACTGTGAGTCAAACACTTCATCTCTTTTTTCTATAGTTACGCCTCTTATGTTACATACGGCAGCCTGTACAAATATTATAGTGTTCTTATTGTTCTTATTGTACTAGAAACTCTGTTAGCTCTCTGATTGCATATTACGCATATAAATATACAGCAGTATATTATATTTTATTATTCATTATTAATTATTATACTCCACTACACTGTACATTCTAAGTACAAATTAGCACCACTTGAGTCATGGTTTTCCGCGTCCACATAATATCTATAATGTATGGTTTAATTCCTTTAACTTTTGTACTTCATTTCATTCTTTGCTCTCTTTCACTGCATGAGTACTACTTGTGTAACCTAATCAACATTTTACAAACTTTCTGCTATAATACACTATGCTACTCTACTTCACTACATTATATATTTCTACTAACACTATTTCTCTCTCTCTCTATACTAATACTGTTTGCATGATTTTTCATAGTTTCAAACTTTCAATACTACTAATGATACTCGCAATTCCACTAGCTACGCGTATATAATTAGTATGTATAGGTGGGGGTAGTTTAGTCAGTGTAATATATTGACTATCATGGTTTGTAAATGAGAATCCCAAAATGTAGTTGTTGGAGTGTCGACGTTATTCACTGAAAATTAGAACATAAAATATTGTAAAGCTTTGCACTTATTCTTAGTAAAAACCAGCAAGCATTCGCTCGTGATGTTAATGTTTTTGTATAAAGCCACCACGTATATTATATAGCTGTAGAATCCATTCAGAAGAGTAGCTCTGTTATTAATCCAATATACATACATTAATGTGCATAATAATATATTTACGATTCCACTGAATTACTACGTAGTAAGGATCTACAACTTTGGTTGTATGTAGGGAGTATAAATATTTTATAGCGTTAGTAAATGAAATGATTTCATGTTTTACATATTAAACGTGTTACTTATGTCATGAATAATGTGCACAATGTACATGCAGTCAGCAAATCCAATAAATTCGTAGTTTATGACAAATACTGTGTCATGCTGCGTTTAGTTAGTTTAGTAGTGACTTTAGTAGCAATAGAAATAGCAGAGGCGATGAAAGTATGGAAGATTATGTTTTATAGGATTTGTGTAGAGTATTTAGCTTCTGGTGCTGGAAACAAATGGGCTGTTGAGGATAATAGGTGAGGGTGAGTGGGACACGGAGATAGACTAATAATTCACATGGTTTCAATCTTGATTTCCATAAAGGAACAAGTATTTCACTTTTCTTCCTTTAGGTACTACATACAACTACAAGTGGAACTGAAATCAAACTGAAAGCTCAGCTATTGAAATATTAAACTGACTTCCTCTGCCCAGCCTATTTTTGAATGGCCTTTAGAAAGGAGTATTTTTAGTCTTCAATAGAAAACTGCGTTGTTTATATATAGATGTAATATGTATTCTTATTAATGGAGAATCATGCAGTTACTCCAAGCAAAAGCGTATAAATAAATACTGCACCTTCAAATGCTTTTATAAATGTATACACTTGTTTGTAATACTTCATCCACGAGTAAATGTATATAACAGAAATATACGTACACATTCATCTTAAAACCTTTATAATACATAGGAGAATCAAAAACTAAATTTTCTCTTTGCTGTAAGTACACACATAAAATATTTCTTCCACGTGGATCACATTCATGTGTTCCTATGAAAAGTTAATGTGCAACTTGTACACTTATAATTCTTCTCCTACCGAACATTTGTAACATGAATGTTTTTAAGATGCAAATAAAGTGCCTTAAAATTTAATTTTTACGCTCAATACGCCTTTCGTTTATGCTTCGATAAAATTCAGTAAATTGTGAGTTATGTACAGTCTAACTATATTAATACGTCATGATTTAATAAACTGTGACATATCAAACATTATATATTAACATCAACTGTTTTTGCACAGTTTTACACCTATTTTGAGTTATGAAGTTACAATTGACCAGCCCAAAATTCCAAGTAATGAATGTATTAAATAGAATTTAAATTATTGGAAATACAAAGTTGAAAACTTGGAATGGTAGATTGGAAAATAATGATTCTGTTAATAGTTCAACATTCAAAGAATGGAAAAATAAATAAGCGTGTATTCAAATATGAGGGCTTATTAGGTAGTGTAGTTAAGTTAAAAAGTACAGTCTGTTCTACTCTTGTGTAAATTATATGGGAGAGTGCATAGACATTGCATTAATAAATATTGTGTATTTAGGTAGTCGTGCATGAAGTGAAGTGGATTTGAAAAGGTTGTAGCTACCTAAACGCGCTGTTGTTGGCTTAGTAAAGTATTTCTCAAGTGAAGACCGTACTAGAAATTGAGTTTAGTAGACTTGAACAAGTTTCGTGATACAATTTATTAGAAAGCATGAATTTATGTCCATTTCACATGAACGTGGAACAGAAAAGCGTTGTGAAACTAATAACCTGGAATGTTTGAACTCTCGTGGTTTTATTATTTCACATCCAAATAACGAAATACTTATTTACGCAATCATTTATTTATTATTATCAAGCTTTTCAGTAGCTTGCATTCAGTCGGTATATATTATACTTCTTATTATTATCATACCGTTATATTTTCAGACAGTTAGCTAATTCTTTCATTTTTAATTGAATACAATCAAAATACATCGCTTAGCTTCTTGCCTCATACATATTATTATAATAACTTTATTCTGTATGTACTCTAGTAAAATTACGTACCATTTAATAAAGAAAGTTGTATATATTACTGAATAGTACAAAATTATTCAAATATGAAAATAATTAACATTAAATCATTATAATCTACAATAAAAATACATTATCATGGCTACTCAACTCGTTTCATGAATTGAGGAATTAGCCAAAAATGGAAATTAAAAGTAACTGTATAAAAACAAATGACTTTATTTTACAAACAGACGACGATCAGTACGATTTTGAAGGGAAGGATTTGAGTTTTTCATCCTTGTTGGCGGCTCATGGTCGACGCCGCTCCGAAAGAAGCGTGTCTTACTCTTCGTGCTCTTTGTCCGATGTTTCCATCGGTTCGGAGTCAATGCTGAGAAAACCGATGAGTGTGAACCCTTCGATTTGCAAAGGACTGCTGGTGGTAGCCGTAGAGCCGCGAGGTAGGGAGATCACCTTCGCCGAACATTACACTTCTCCGCATCTCATGACTCTTCCGCCTTTGTTCCTGGCTGCTGCCCGAGGACGCTCCACTCCAGTCGCCCTTCTCCTTCAGTACGGAGCCAAAGTTAATGTCAGTGTAAGTGATTTCACAACTATCCCATCTCATTTGAATAAGCTTTTTCCACATCATTCCCTTACTCTCTTTACTCTCATAATCCCCCAACACACCTAGCTCTATGCTCCACACACTCCTCAGTGTCCTCCACGCTCTCCAGACCACCCATCCAGATATAGCCATATTATAGCCATTCATAGCCATATATAGCTACTAGCCAAATAATAACTCCTATATGTTTTACTCTTCACATACTCAAACGCTTCTCCAGCTCCGGCCTCACAACACTTATCTCTTATTATGCCGAAAAGGTGGAATGCAACAATTGTTACTCCTTCTCAAAGGAGGCATGCGAGCAGAAACAAACTACATTGAAATAACATGCCAAATACAATTTAACCCGAGACTTACTTCACTACATGTACATGCACGTAGCTTAGCACGGCTCCAGCTACATTCACTTTCAGACTGGAGGCTGTTTCCTTCTATGTAGGTCAGATTTTAGCTACCTAGGTTGACATTTTCCTCAAAGATAGTCTGAAATATGTATGATGTGTATTACATTGCTCTGGGTAGTTACAAATGTCAAACCGTTCTTTTTATATTCCTTGTAAGCAAAGTAGGGATATTTAACAGATTTCCCCTTTCTTTAAACACAACGGAAAGTCACAGAGCACATTGACATTGTCAATGGGTTATGCTGTAAATTAATCAGAAAAACTGTATGCTATTTTTACTTTTCTTGGAACAAAATAAGTCAGCTTCGTTTGTTAATCAACGTACAGAATAAACAAACAGATTGTATTTTGTATCCCTTTCACTCTACTTTCGAGGTTAATTATTTTTAGTCTAGATAGACGGTGTTTCTATACTACCGTAAAACCTCGAATAGAAGCCCTCGATTCTAATCAAGGTTTTACGGTAATTATTGTAGTGTTTAAATCAAATGACAACAGTTTCTTCCATTTTCGTTATGCTAATAAATGTATATTTACCTTTAGTGTTACATTACGCTGTTGTTTAAGGTTGATTAAACCAGTTTACACACAGTGGACATCTCTACTTTGCACAACTAATTACATGTAATAGGTACCTCCCTATATGTACACCATCCCACTATTGAGCATCAGGGTTGAGTAAATTACTTGAAATTCAAATTACAAATTACATTACAAATTACATTAGGATCGTCAAATTACAATTGTAATTCAATTACATTTGTGAATTGCTGTCTCAAATTACAAATTACGTAATTCAATTCAATTACAAATGACTAATTACATGATTAAATGATGATTATATAGCCAAATTGCGTGATACAATGATATCATACTATGAAATTATGATTAGCAATAATTGTTAATAAACACGCTGTAATATTTATTTTATGTTATTTTTGTTATATTCCGCAATTAAAACAGTACATAAGGTACATTTAAGTGAAAAGTAAAAACATGACAATTTTATTAGTATGCATCCCTATATTTCATTTACGTTATAGGTCAAAGCAAAAATCTATTATTAAGATTAATTGTGATTATGAATCACTTGAAATATAGTATTATTATAAAGTTGTAGCTAAACTACTAAAATGGGTGTCCTCAAATTTAATTTCTCCAAGATAATAAGGACTTAACCTTAACTTGTTAAAATTAAGCTGAGCCGTAAAATGTATGACGGTACTATTGCGTGTTGCCTCTAAATGAATTTGAATTCATAGACTTGAACTTTACTTGTGGATTAAAAAGTTTCAGTTAACAAAAAATCCCACGAATTGACTATCTTTGCACAGCCTGCCTTATTATTTCTTGCTCAAAATCATCATTTTTTAGTCAGCGTAATTTGTAATTTCTCAAGTAATTCAATTACATGTTCGCTTTCAATCGTCAAATTACAATTGTAATTTAATTACATTGCTCTAATTCCACAACAAATTACAAATTACATGTATCTGTAATGTAATTTGTAATTTAATTACATTTAGCTCAAAATTACATGTAATTTACCCAACCCTGTTGAGCATTCAGTGTGTATTGTATATTGTAAACAATAATGTAATACTATCTTATCACTGGTAATTGTATATCTAAGCTTAATGCTCTATAGTAGTCTAACATCAAATGACAAAATTTAATGTATAGTAGATAATTAATATACCTACCTACTAGAGGTGGGAGTGGGGCGGAGAACCCGCAACCGGCCGGTAAATTGCGGGTTGCGGGCTTGAATTTTTCGTAAAAAAACTGCGGGCGGATACGGGCACAAAATTTTCAATCGGATTGCGGGTTGAAATTAGATAAAGGTGCAATAATGGAATAAATAATTACATACCTATCAAGAAATTGGAAGAAATAGTGTATAGAACACTGCAATTCCCTTCGTGGAGTATGCCTACGGTAGCATATAACATTATAAATCATAATAATTTTGCTTGCAAGCAAGTATCATGAAGTACCAAAAAAAATGTGTATGCGGTGAGGGGTTTCAATTTTTGATATGCGGGGCGGTGTGGGTTGAACTTCGGCTATTGGCTGCAGGGCGGTTGCGGGCAGAAACAAAGCGGGGCGGGTTAGGTTGCGGGTTATAAATAGTGTGACCGCTCCCACCTCTACCACGTACCTAAGTCTTATTATGTATACTCTACATTTATATTGTTATACAGAGATAAGCTTCAATTCAGGTAATCGTGCCTGTAAAACATTTCTTGAAATGTTCCTTCTTGATCAACTTCAATTTTACGTCAGGCAGTATTTCATAAAATAAGTATAAAGAATTGTATAACTAGACTTAGATATATAAAAAGCATTAACACTATGCCCTTGTCATTAACATTGTAGCTTACTACAAAATAATTGCCCGTCAGAAATATTGGACACCGAACAAAACCAATGCTAGTAAATTGGAAAGAAGAAGATGAAACATTGAATTTCATAGAAGCTGTATACATGCAGACAAGGAACATTATGCATGCACACTATATATTTACATGGTAGCAATGATCTCAACCTCAACTATTAGCACATCTGCGTAGGTCGGTACACAGTAACCCTAACATATGTGTATTGTAAAAGCAAATGTATGATGTAGTGTATTTATAAAGAGATAGTGAGAGTGCAATAATGTAGTAGAGTGCCACGGTTCCATTTGTGTGTCGGATGCAGTGCAATGTGGTGGGAGACGAGCGGAAATCTTTTGGAAACCACAGCTAGCCTGAGGAAAGGAAGTAAATCTGGAAATACTCAAGCGGAGAGTCAGTGAGGAAACTAGGATTGCATTATTTGTGCATGGTGGCAATGGCTGTACTACATGTTCCGACACAGACCGTGTAAAACTATTATTATTACTTAGGAAGCAAGATACACGCTCTGGATTTGTAAGTGGCAGTCTACGATTGTAATTTGTAACTAAGTTGGTGTTATATCAGATGAGTATCTCAGCTCCACTAAATGCATACAACTACAACATAATAGTGTAAATACAATCTGTTCTGCACTATTGCCTGGATACTACAGCCACTGCACTGTACAAAACACATACAACTACATAACACACTACACCAACCAACATAATACACCACGGTTAGCTAGGCTATGTATAATACGGTGCTAGTAACACACAGTTGTAGAGCTGAAGGAGTTCAATGGCGTATTTGCATCAGAGCACCTCTATTTGGCCATATTTAAGCAAGGAGAGGTAACTTAACAAGTCTCGGACCGAACAAACGGTTGAGGAGAGCTGGAAAGGACTGACTGGAGAGAAAGTGAGAGAAGGAAGTGAGGACTGTAGATTTTGCATTGTATTGGTGGTCGGAGGAGTTGTAGTGTGAAGGAGCGGTGTTTTTCTAGAGTAGACATATCTGGCCATGCAAGTTGGATTTGTATTTGGAAGCGGTGGGGCTGCCTTGAGAGTTGAGACTTTTAGTTGGAGCACTAGTGCTGGTATTCTGGGCTGGAGCTGGAATTGGTGTTTGTAGGAGAAGTTTGGTAAATAGTACCTAGTTGGGGATAATAGGATGGAGTAAAGTAAAAGTGGTGTAGTGGTGGAAATGTGAGGCCGAGCCACAAAGCTACACGGAGCAAAGAGTTATGTGTACTTTATCTCAGTCTGGAGTTTAGACTAGAGGAAGATCGATTAATAGCTCAACATGCCAAAAATGATTCCAGGACTCTCTTGGCAATACTCCTCTTCACTTGGCTGTAATACAGTCGCCAACCCCATGGGATCCAATTCTTGATTTGATGGAAGGCGGGTCGAAAATCACAGCGCGCAATGAACGAGGAATCTCACCCCTTGACCTCTTGCCGCCGATCGCGCGTCTTCAGAAACAACTCGTAGCCGACTGCTGGCTTGGCCTCGTTCTTGAAGATGCTGCTCACATGACTGAACACTCCGAACAAGGTGAACGAACACTGAGTTATTACTCTCTTTCTCTTTCTTTCCGTTCTAAACAACATTCTTACACTCTTACTAATACAACTCTCACCAATCTCTGGTCTGTACTGTGTGTGCCCTGCACTGCCAGCACACACTCACTTTTCCCCAATCGAATCCAAACATCAACAAATAAACACTTAAACACTCACCTTCCCACTACCAATGTACTGCCACCACACAACTACCATAATCTTGTCTTTCTCTACTTTGTACATGCTCTCAAATTAAACATACAACTGAAAGTGCTATGAGAAAATACACATATAACGCTCTAGTGGTTTCTCATATGTTTGAGGGGCCGTGCAGTGATTTCGTTGCCAAATTATGCAACCATCATGTAAAGCAGTTTAGAATTTTAGGTACATTGTGCTATAAACATTTTTCATTTTTGCTTTAGAGTTGCTTATTGTTAGAAATACATAATGCTACTTGTTATAAACGATTTTTTTGTTATAAACGTTATTTATGAGACATGTTAAATGATTCAATTAAAGATAATTATTTGCACACAAAAGCAAACCAATATTATTATATCTACCTACACTGTAAACCGCAAAGCATTGAATTGGTTAAATCAGAGCATCATCCAAACAATAATATTGCTAGCTGCAAA
>JAQFYB010003579.1:0-18934 GCA_034694085.1 Pogonognathellus longicornis | reverse complement strand
TTGCATTTATATCTGTGACATTTTTTTGGGCCCTGCGCGCCCTTGATTTGATGGCTAGAAAAGATGCGGGTCATATGAGACATATGCCCTAGCTGTATAGAAGGAAGAAAAAGGGAAAGAAAACATGATGTAGTCCATCGTCTCATTCATTCGTTTGTGGGTCTGAGTTAGGTCTGAATGAGTTTGTATGAAGGAACGATATGTGTTGTAGATGGTATAAGTGTACCTACCTAGAATTTGTAGTTTGTACACATGGCATTTGTGTTTGGGACGTAACAATGAATTCCTTTAAAGTCCTCCAGTTAAAAGGATTCCCTTTTCTTGCAGTTGTTCTGGGAAGCAAAGAGAGAAGTTGCTCCACACTTGGGTTTTGTTCGTTGTAGAAAATATCCACCCCGAATCACCGGTTTGCATCTTATATCTCACTACTATACTACACTATTATAAGTGCAACTATTTACCTACCCTTATTTAATATAATACTTAGTCTTAAGTTGCTCGCTACGCAGATAGAACATAAATTGTGAGGTAGCAGAATAGTTTTGTTGTACCGGTAATGGCACGAGCCAGCCTTTCCGCTTTTCTTCCCTTACTTCCGTTGTTGTAGTGAGGGAATTATATTTTCCCATTCCTTCTCGGTTGATTTTATCTTTCATATACATATCCCTACACAATATGTGGTGGACAGGGCAGTTAACTTCAAACTACATGAGACTCTCTTTACAAATCATTCATCGGTGTTGTTAGTCTCAGTCTTGGTAATGCGCCCCAAAGAGCTGTCCAGCTAACTAAGCAATCTAGTCACTCCGTATTATATTTATTTTACTGTGTGTACAACAAAACGGATAGGTTGGTCGTTGATTTAAAACTCATACACTCATTTGTATTCTTTCTGCCACTTACTTAAAAACAACAGCAAAATTATACCATTTTTCTGCACCATTACCAAGCTGCAATTAATTTTACAGTCTACTTTGTTAGTCGGATGTTTTCATTTTTCAACCCGTCCGGTTTAAACCGTGCTTATTTGAATTGAATTCAAGCACAACGTGCAAGTCATACAAATTTTAAGCCGTTGACTAATTATCATGAACATTTCAAGCGAGATTCAAATTCGTTTCGCTTGTTGGCTTGAGTGTATAAAGTTAAGTGAAAAAAGTAGTTTAAATGCGCAAAGTGAGGAGTGCCATGTGTAAAATTTGAAAGGGTGTGTATTTTTTAAGGTTTGCGAAAGTTTTCAATGTATATTTAACAAGTTCCATGATTATAAAAAAATTAATGAAACTGTAATGTATTTGTGAGAGTATACAGTATACTTTATAAACATTCAATGGAATTCATTAAAGTGAAAACTGAATAAGTAATTGGACTATATGAGAAGGAAAATTCAGTTGTCATAAAATTAAGACAAGGTACTTGATTAACATTATACATTATAATTCGATCGCATAAAAATTCAATTTCTATAATAATATTTAGAACTCTTCTGATTTTTTAAGCTAATTTGGTTATTCCAATGGTATCGCTGTGGAAAAACCAGGTTCATGTTTTTTCGTTCAATCGAAAAAAACAAAAATTGTAGCTCCTTTCCTTACACATTGCTATCCATGCACCCCGATATCGTTTAGTTTAATCTCTTTAGATCTTGTAGGCTTTATTATATTATGTCTCATTCAGTTCTCCAGGTTTTCTTAATTTGAAAGCACGTCGAAATGAGACAATTATTTTTTATTTAAATTTTCATGATCATATAAAGTTATAGGCGATACAAACAAACCATGTATAATTAATATACTTTTACATATAACTTTTGCAGATGTAAAATATCGGTAATATTTATTATAACAATTTTGAAAAGTGATTCTATTTTTCGTGTCAAAATGATTAGCTGGTTTTTATTTTTGTCACTGAAACAGTGTATTACAAATTACAAAGCAATTATGATACATAAGTCAATATTGTAGCCATGTATCATAATAATGAATTAGATGTTGTACAAATTTCATTATAGTTGTGATTTATTTATTGCTTATAAGTGCATAAAATGTGTCTTGATTTCTATTAAAATCTGCATATAAAATGCATCGATGAATTAGAAATCGGTTCTATTTTGTTAAAATACTTTTGTATCCGAAAAGTGTTTTGGGATGAGACTTGTTTAATCGTGTGATAGAGTTAATTGACTTTTCACTATGTAATTTTCAAGTTTTATTAGTTGTCACGGACAGATCTATAAAAGCTAAAGCTGTGAGGGTTATCGTTTTCCATTGGATTTAAGTTTGGTGGTAGTTGGTTTCGCATCGATTGGCACTACTCACTTGAAATGGCTACCGCCGTACTAGTGAACTTTTAATCAACTAAACTCCTTGTTAAGTTTTCCTTAACAGGATTTCATGTCGGATAAACTTTATTTCCTGTCATTGAGTCGAATCCAATGGGACTTGGACTTAGACACACTCTGCGAGACGAGACACGACAAATGTAATTCAGTTTTTAACAAAGGACAAATCCACTTTTCTTCCTCCAGTCTCCAAAAAAATTCTCAGAACACGGTATCAGCTTGATGCAGTTATGGCTATGGTTTTCATCTTCTCAAACTTTCATTTTACAAAGTCAGCAATTCAACTGTTCAGATTCAACCATACTGTTTGACCATTTGATTTATATGAAATCATCCATTATACCTGTCCTACAGCCCTAAGTGCTATATAATAGCAGATAGCAATAACCATTTTTTGTGCCGTGTAGTTGAGCTACTATTGATGTAGCTCTGTGATGGATTTGCTCGCCCTATTTCCCACGTTTATTTGATTCCCGAATGTTTTAAGACTTTGGCAATTTACTAAAAAGGTGAAAGAGAAAAAGGGAATCAGGAATACTAAAGTTTTCTTCGATGCTGAAACATCCATGTTATTTCTCAAGATTAATCTGAAATCAGTTGTATCAATTAACTGTAATTTGTACAAAATATGGTCCTATATTTTATTCGTAAAATACAGCAACAAAACGATAATTTAATTATTTTATGTGCTGAGTTTCCAAAGTGGTTTCAGTAGGTATAATTTACTTGAGATTCGATAAAAGGATGGCAAGGACACAAAAATATTCTAATAGAACTTTTGGGAGAACTACATTGATGTTGGAAAAAGTGAAAAGATCAACATGCATGAAAATCCGTAGATATGGAAAAGTTATGTTTTTATTTCGTTAGTTGTTTATTCTGGGTATCTGTAAATGTATTTTGTGATGCATAATATATTTTGAGTTCCACTCGAAAAACTACCATGACAAGTTTCAGACAGTTTCATTTCATTTCAGTTAGCGTTTGTTAGGAAAAGGAAGGATATATTAAATACAATATATAGTTGTATCGCGTCGACTTATTGTAAAACATTTGTATAATATTCTACCAAGTTATAATACTGCAATATACCTATGGATAATGCATACCTAGGTAACCGTTGGGAGAGAATTGACAATTCGGAGTATGCTTTGGTGACTTTACACCACCACTACCGCCTGCTGCCTTATTAGAGTATTCTGCATAGTCAGTTCCTTGGGAGAATACATGATTTGATATTATGGGGCTACGGTGTGGGATATTGGGGAAAGTTCAATGTAATGATACGACGTAAGATATGTTTGGGTTCACAATCACATTCAGATCGCATGAGATTTTCTCACAATCACGGGGAGTGTGAAACTTTGGTTTTATGTAAAAATGTTTTAGTTGTGTTTTGTTTTTGTTTGGGATTGAGTGTGAGTGAGTTTGAGATTTGATTCGGCGTTGATTTGAATTTCAGATGGCTTTTGCGGGAGTGACAAGTGTGAGAAGTCCCGGAGCAGTTGAAACAAACAGTACATTCCGTCGAAGTCAAAGCCGAGTGTTTTACCAATCGGACTGTTCCAGTCCAACTTCTTGGGAATTCCGTGAAGCTGCTCGAACAGCAGCAGCAGCAGCCGCTGTGTCAAATATGTCTTTCAGACGAGCATCTGGCTCTGTAGCTGGAGAAATGGATTCTTCTGCAGGAGCAATGCATGCCCTGGCTCTCTCCCTTCCATTAGAGCAGGTAATCAACTCACCCAAAGTAGACCTTCGAGGAACAGATGGAAGTAGAAATTCCACCGGCAGTTCTGGAAGTCACCGAAGTCAAGACTCTGGTTTTTCTGATTCGGGGGAAACTCGAGTCACGAGACAGCAAGTCAGTAGCCGAAACAGCAACTCGAATAAAACACATCATAGTCACTCAAATAGTCAAAATGGGAGTGCGGAGTACTGGACTCACTCCCACCGTAAGTCACCGTCAGTTTTGTCCATCCCACCTTCAGCCGCAGACCACCATCACACTTGTCATCAACGTCAGCAACATTCCCACTGTCTCTCTCCTCCCGAGACTCATCGTCACTACTCCACAACCCACAGTCCCCCAGAAAAACTTTGTGCTAATGTCAACGGTCAAGTGATCACCAACGGCTCCGCCCACTTCCACATCTCTCAACAACAACAAGACTGCTCCAACTATATTTATCACAATGGACACGATCAAGTGTGCAGTCCCGTCGACAGACCCCGCAGTGGTCTCCTGGGAACTCCCGCCTGTTGCTCCACGCCCAAGAGAACCAACGGAAACATTTCCCTCTCCACCACCTCAATCAAAATCGGAGTCATGCAAAAAATCGACAATTTCGAAAGTCTCAATAAAAATGTCAAAACATTGGATAGCAACAATAATAGCAAGACGAATAATAATAACATCAATTTCAATCCCGGCTCTCAACACAATTCAAACCACGACAGAAAAAGCGGTCACATGAATGCAAATCACAACCACGCAAGTAGCGCCACGAATACAAATTTGAATGCCAGATCCCTTGTCAATGGGCATGCTACGTATGTGCGCTCTACTTCTTCGTCTTCCAATGCAGCAGAATGTCATGGGATACCGAATGGGGTTGTGGGAAGGGATATGGGTGGTTCTGTCGTTGCCACATGTCCTCCTGCCGTTGACAGTAATACAAGAAGTGTTTCATCTTCTCCAGCATGTAAATCTGTGTCAACGTCCCCCACAATATCTCCAGTTCCTTTCACAAGAAGAGTTTCTTCCAGTGCTTTTTGCACGGGGACGAGTGACGATGTCATTTTAAGTGGAACGATTCGTGCCGCCAGTCCCCCTAAGTCTTCAACGTCTCCGGACAGAATTGAAGAAGAGGAAGAAGATTGTCCTGTTAATGAACTGTCTTCTTATGCTAGTCGTTCAAAGGTGTTTTCCAAAAACAATTCAAAGTGGCAGTCACTTCCAAAAGGATACAAACGTGTTCCGTTCAATTCCTTCTCGGCAGATGCTGGCAATTCTTTTAACTCCAGCAGTCGTCCTGGAACAGCCAACGCGGATGATCTCATTGTCGTCAAGTCACACTTCGATAATGATGCAATGAGACAGTGGCTCCATGATTTGAGACAACAGACTGAAAGTGAATGTCTTCATACCCTACAAAATAAATCTATTCTCACGGAGGCTGAGAGTCGCTCCTATGCTGCCAATTTCCGTACCAGTCATTACGGCAGAGCCAATATTTCCAAAACTTGTGCCGCCATTCACGCTATTTCGTCCCCCTTACAATCCATTAAAAATGTAGAAACAATGGCCAGTGTTATTTCCGGAGAATTCGCTAGAATTTGCAAGTAAGTATTTCAACCATTTTATTTATTTTTTAATTTTGGAAACTATGAAAGACATTCTAGCCATATTTTTAAGTAAGAAACAAGTAAGAAACAAGAAATAAGGAAGCTAGCAGCGTTAGTGTTAGCTTAGCACTCACTATGTACATTTTGAGGGTTCTATTCTCAAGAACAAGGGAAATGTGAGAATCAATGCTCGTTCACTTTGTTCAAACTAAGCATTCTTTTTCCTTCTATTTTACTTACTTGGACTATTGATGGATGGAGATAGCTACCACCTACGGACCTCTTTAAACAATCTCAACTCACTCAGAATGTCAGAATGCATTTCAGTTAATGTAAATCTCAGGTTGCGTTAGTCTCTGCAAGTTGTATTGCATTAAATTGAAGGTGAGATTTTATTGCTTCTTGCGGAATTACTGTTTGGAATTATTTACATGATGTTAGGTGTTGAAAATGAAGTTTAGATTGGGAAATATAATTTACATGCAATATAAATAATGAAACTACCTAACAACACAAAACCTTTTTTGTCCCTACCGGACTGGTGCCTTAAACGTTTCACAGCTCTATTGAATGAAATAGATGTGTATTATAGATACACAACACATTTTTCACACAGTATTAGTACTTGTATTATTATGAATAATAGACCTATCTCATAAAATTTAGTCTAAAATCTTTGCGCTTGATCTAAAATTGACAAAAAGGAAATTACTTCTATGCAAAGTGTGATAAGTAATTAATAATTAGCTGCTGTAATATATTGTGATTGTGAATAGACGTGACGCTATCTTATCTTTATTCAACACAAGTGTCTGGTAGCGTCTCAAAAGTTCCTGGGAATAGAAAACAGTAATAAAGTTTTCATACGTGCCTTGGTATCTATACAAGTGTCTATTCTATAACGCTGTGTGACTGCAAAGTGGGAGAAGGATCAAATTTTTTATGCTTTTTAGAAGGAAACATCTTTGATTGTGATAGCGCCTTCATGTTCACGAGAAAAAGCATTCTATCTAATATTATGCTAACTGAATGCTAGGAAAATAATGTGCAGAAACCTTATTTGCTAAACGGGGGACAAAAGATGAGATATGTGACATTCTTTGTTGTAAATGAAAATAACTGAATTATTAAGACATTAGATTTTCGAAAATGTGTTGAGATGTTTTCATAAAACAAGATCAAATAACACGAATGCCCTTATAATTAAAGTGGGTTTGTGAACGAGTTTGGGTTAGGATTAGTACGAGGTTTACGATGGAAGGGATTTAAAACATTTTATATACCATGTTCTTTGCATGTAAAAATGGAGCAAACTTATATTCACAAATAAGTTTAAATAAGTTAACATAAGTACCATTACATGTTCATACCAGTAATATCTCAGATAAAAAAGGGAATAATATTATAGAAAAAATGTAAACTCCTGTTAGTATAATATTATTCTGCTTCACACATACACACCACACGTCGAGTTAGGTATAATTTATTTTCTCACATTTGTTTAGCATTTTGATAGATAATTTTGAGGAAAGTCCTTACATTTCGAATTTCAAGGCCATAGAAGGAATTTTTCTCACTACATCAAATTATGCCAATAATTTGCTATACACGTGTCAGTGTCAGCTTATCGCATATTGCAAGCACTTAGAATCTTAGAGTTCTTTGTGACATGCAAAGTACGAAATGCTAATGATTATGTAAAAGGAAAATCTGTGAGTGAATCTCGAATTCTATCAACGTATATTAAGTTTATTATAATATTTTGAATCAAATTTATGTTATAGTTGTAGGATATGAAGATTTTAATATTCTTTCAGTATAAGATGTTCATGTTCGCCCCAACAAAAGGTTATCAAACACTTTTCCATAGTGTCGCCAAAAAAAGAACAGGAAGCTTTTAGATAGAAAAAAGATATTTTTAGCTACCTTTGTAATAATGTGCAATAGTAGATAATAGAAAGAATAATATTCATTTGTTGACGTTCATGTCTGTATGCCGTATGCATGTGTGACATACAGTTTGTATATTATTATTGAATTATTACCTATTGGTGGCATCATACCCACAGTAGCTATGTATTATAGCCAGAAATGATAATACGTGATCAGTTGCCATTGTCCATACGATTTATAAATAAGCTGGACTAAGCATTTAGTTAGCCCAGATTAAAAAAGCCATTTTTTGAAATAAACCATTAAACATATCTTGTAGAGCATCGTTTAGCGCATTTAATGAGCAATGATGTAATATGGTTACACAACATTACATGCGTTAAATCCCTTTGGCAAAGAGCATGAAAATTAGTTTGTTTGCAGTCTTTGAATGAATGCTCATTACTCAACTTATTGTTTACTTCAGAATGTCCTGTGGCTTTTTTAATCGAAGCTAACTAAGGGATTAGTCCATTCATGTATAAGCCCTAAGTACACCGAAATCTGATCACGCTGCGCAGTATAATAATATGTGTGATTGTTATATTATAAATACCTAAGTTATCGACAATGATATAATATGACATGTGATGGTACATATGTGCTTATAAGAATTTTCCATTTACACATTTATCATTTCCTTTGGCCTTAGGGTTTCATTTGATGATTTTATCGCTATGTATCATATTTGCCATTTTAAAAATATCGATTCTTCTCTTTTGTGTACACTAACTGATTGAATTAACGATTAAAGAAAATAATTTGTGGCTACCCAAATACATTTGCAAAAGTTTATAATGAGTTAGGTACAATCAATTAAATGGGCTAATTTCAACAAGAATCTAAATCGTCTCGAACATATTTGGCTTATATCGCTTATGGTTTAATTTGAATCAATGCTACAGTATTTTCACACAAAATATTCCATTAGTCCGGACCTGGGATTTACTTAATGGAATGCATATGTTTAATTCGCTCGTGCTACTAATATTACTACCTACGTTCTTTTTCACATAATCATAATATAGGTATGCTCTATTTTGTGTACGCGCAAACAATAAATAATTAGGTCAAAATATGTTTGCAGTAAATTATATTACGACATTATGCTGTTTCTCTTCCCGGTTCCGTGTTTATTGTGTTAATTAATGCAGCAAATGCTCAGTTTCATCACAGTTGTAGCCGGAACCCAATAAAATATAACTGAATATGTAGTAAGATTCAAAGAAGAGTGTAAAACAAGTGTTAATAAATCGTTCTAGTTGTACATGACCCAAATAATATTTCCGCATTTTTCATAATGAACGAACAATATAGTTAAATACTATATTCGCGTATTTGTTTATTCATAATTAAGTAAACTAATTTGATAATTGCAACGATGAAATACTTTACACAGAACTGCATGTGTATGTACAACGCTTACAAATGTGAGAAATAGCCCTAAAGGAGAACGTTTCCAATCATATAGTCAATATGCATTTTATATTATATTACTCGAGCGAACTCGCAGATAGCATTTCCGTTTATAATATGTTTCCTATGCGTTATACAGGTTTGGCATTTACTATTAACATTTTTAAAGTAGGTTATTAGTATTTGTGAGTTTCTATCAAGTTTTAAAATAGGACAGCTGAGTTAAAACCCTAGATTCAATGCATTCTTCTTTTCTTGGATTTGGATGCAAACATTTAATAATACCATCAATGTCTTATAATGTGAATAAAGTATTTGTTTGGTTTAAGGACTGTGTCACTCATTGTCAGACTGAATGGTAGCTAATAAAACTCATGTCAACCAGGACTGGTCACATATAAATTTCCTATGAAGCACTGGAATAGCGCTTTAGTTGGACCAAGCATGAAAGAGTTATATGTATATACATACATTATACATGTCATAAAAATGACTGTGCTTAGGTATAAGAAATAAATCTAGGAAGTGAATTACAAAGGAGGCTGACACATGAAATACGCTTTTGGGAATTTCCATGTCTCGGATAATCATTTCCTGTTTTTTCATGTGTTAGTAATAGAAAGGCCAGACATTGTACATAGAAATAAACTGCTCAAAAGTATACTCACTAACAAATAGCGCTCTTAACGTCACACCTCACCGGTGTCTGCGAGAGTTATAAATAAACGCATGACTTTCCTAATATTTCGACATCGCTCGATATGCCATAGTCATACATTACACTTTATGAGTAAATTGAAGAATTACACTGTATTTC
This sequence comes from Pogonognathellus longicornis, assembly GCA_034694085.1. Classification (NCBI taxonomy): domain Eukaryota; kingdom Metazoa; phylum Arthropoda; class Collembola; order Entomobryomorpha; family Tomoceridae; genus Pogonognathellus; species Pogonognathellus longicornis. The sequence goes on along the minus strand of JAQFYB010003579.1, from coordinate 9,083 downwards.
TTCTATGCATTATTTACATATTTTAAAGAAAAAGTGTATATTATAATCTCTTGATAAAAATTAAATTAAATGAGTTGAATTTAGAATGAATGATATTATGATGATGAATGAGTAAATGAATGGAATGACAATTTTTGTTATATTTACAGACATTTAGAGTTTGGGATGCTGACCCAAGTTCCTTACTCGGTCGTAAGTCTTGTGGACAACATTGGAGAATTTCTTCGTCAATTCCAAGACTCGCGTGGATTTGGGAATCTCGTCAAACTTGAAAACCGCTTAGCCACTTCCTGTTGTGAGCTTCGCGCATCAGCCCATAGTCTGAGTGTGGGTCAGAATTTGATGTCTTCTGGAGGAAATAGAGGCGAAGGTGATCCGTCGACTGACAGCCAACCGCAAAACATTTATTCGGTCATCCCTGAACCAGATGCACAAGAAATTGCTCGCCAAGACTACCAAAATGTTGTTGGAGACGTTGTGGAAGGAGTTGTGTCTCTCGGAAACCTTTTCAGTCAAGTTGTTGATTTAAGACTTACACGAGATTTGTCCGCAATTCTCGATACCGTCGAAGGTGGGGGTTTGCCCGCCAAAGTTGCTCTACGTTCATTTTCCACAGTTCTGTCTGATGGAGGGATGCACTTATGTCGCTTAGCTTCTGATATTCGCACCGTCCGCGGTCTTCTTGGAGCGTTGCTTGATGCCACGGATGAACATGAGAAAATATTGTCGTTGAGGTGTCTCGCAACCGTCCTTTGTGTTGGGGAAGCGGTTAAAGATTTCGACAAGGTAGTTCCTACTCAAAACTGTGCAGTTGTATTGGTATTCAACTTTATACACACAAAATACTGGTCACTCTATGTCTATGCATCCACAGCTTTTAAAAATGACTCATATTTACTTTAACTATTGAGGTAGACATGGTTTAAAATACTTTTTGCAACCAGTATTTGCATTTCAATCTCAAGCAAATTTTTTGTTTATCTTTCTGCCTTGGTTGCCGTTCCTTCTTAACATATATATATAAACTACCACGACTTTTTGCATTTATTTAATTTTTATTATCTTGGTAGGTATAATATGACTTATATTAAAACCCATTGGTCATTTTAGGCGATTTCTATTGAGCAAGGGCAATCTTTAATTATAATTTTATAATAACAAGCTACTATGTATTAACTTTTGTATATACAACTCTGTATATATACCACATTTAATATAAAACAACGTATATAGACTGAGAACAGAAAAGTCATGATATACATCTAGTAGCATACGGTAAAGTTCATTAGGTACATTCTGGTTTCAATTGACCTCGCAGTCGGAAAATAGTATATTGCTGTGATCAAACTTAATTCCTTCAAAGTATTTCCCCATTGACAATAAAGAAGTTGATGATTTCTGGAATTGAAACTGCTGCGACTTATTTTTCTTTGTTTTCTGAAAATTCTGCGTTTTATAATTTGAGGGTCGATATAGTTGAGAAGTAAATAAGTCTCACAGGAAATGACACCTGGGTTTTCCCACTTTGGTTTTCTCAAGTCACATTGAAAAAGTGAACGTACGATGATTTCTAAGTTGTCCATGTCGTATTATACATGAATTTTGATTTTCCCAAGCTGTTTCCTTATCCAAATATAGCAATGGTTTTCAATTTCATGCGTATCTAACTCGTTATACAAGTGACAACAACAAATTTCTTCGTAAATAATACTTAGGTACAAATATCTCTTATAATTGTTTTATATTACGCAATAATCTCTGGCTGAATTCTCTGCGATACAATTAGGGATTCACTCATACTGATTAATGTTAATTTAATTTTTACTCTGTGAACTTTACAACTCCTCCTTCACAAATGGACAGATTTAACTTCACTAATGAATTTACAATGGCTTATTGCTTTTTTGATGACAGGCTGGCGGTTTTGAAATAATTGCTGATCTTCTATGCGAACCGAGTTATGGGATGCGACTGAAAGTTGAAGCTGTTTCAGTTTTGACGCAAGCCACGGACCCTTGGATTGATCTTGAAAGCACCCTTGGTAGTCTTGGCATCCAGTTGGAAAAGATAATCGTGTCGTTGACAAGTGAGATTCGTTTCAACGTTTATTGCAAATTACAACTAGTATAACACTTTTTATCTTCTAGTATATAATAAATTCAACAAGCATAAATTACTTTACATTATGTGCATTCCATTTAGTTGTGTAATATAATATGCAATAATTATATACAAAATGAGACCTTGGTAATTGCTGAGTTGAAACATTTTGTATTGAAACAGACATGAGGAGTGTCATTATGTAGTCAATGTTAATGAAAATGGAGTTACACAGAAAATGTTTTAATAAATGTCGCAGTGCTGCTGCATCGAGAAAGAAAGGGTCGTGAAATGAATTTAAACTACTCAATTGTATCCTTACTCGTAGACCGCTCTAAGTAGTATTTCTGTATATAGCAATGTGACAATTTAAACATTGCAGAGAGAAAGGAATAGATGAATACAAATGAATGTAGTCAGTGGCAGAAAAAATGAGAATTACACATCACGGCACACATAAAAGACACGACATAATGCAATTTGAAATGAAAGAAATGGAAAATGTTGAATACCTGATACACAGTGGCAGTAGAACAAGAGAAAAAGAAATCATCGACATTTTGATTTCATGAATTTCAATGAGTCAAGAGAAATAAAAAATTGATCAAGAGAAAAATCTATGCTATACAACACTACATTATATAGTTAAAATTCAGCCTTAATGATTTTAGTATCTCTAGAGCTTTTTGTATCCATAGTTCGTAATTATATTGCTGTCACAGTATAGGAAAGGAAATAGCGTGCAAAGCTTTAATAATAAATATTATTTCTTGTAACTAAGGAATATATGTGTGTCTTTGATACTATCTTTTATTTACTTGTTTCCTTTATGTACGTTTGTAAGTAGAAATATTTTATGCATTTGTTTTAGGAAGATTTTGTCAATAGAGTCTCTGCCACCAGTAGCATAAAGTATTAGATAGGTAAGTAGGTATATATAGTTATGGTTGTAGGGTAAACAAATTGCATGGGTAAGAGTAGGTGGATTGTCTCTGTATAAAATCCTTTGTATCGTCTGCCAGGAATTGCTATGTATCTTTATGTTTTGTTCTTTTTAGTCATTTCATGGAGTGCTCCTCGCACTCGTGATCTGCATACAATATTGTTTTTTTACATTTCCATCCTACTCTTTGTATTGGGTAATAAGATCATCGGGTTTCGATGCACTGTCTTGAGAGACTCTTATGTTTCTCAGGAACTGTAAATGTTTCTAGTAGTATTGGATGACTGTAACTCATTATGAAATTTGTAATTCTGTAACTCTTGCGTATTTAAATAGGACATGAGAATTTGTTGACAGAAATGGTAGCAATACAGGAAAAGAGTAAAAGTGAAACAAAAGAAGAGGATGGGTGAGTTGAGGGAAAATGCAGATGAGCGTTTCGTGTTGTTGTAGAAGAAATGCTGGAGCTGATCCCAAATTCTGAATAATGGCTTGCACGGAATATTTTATAATGATTTATTTATGTTGTCCTACTCATGCTTCGTTGAATTTATTTTTTATCTTACATATGTCTTCATGTTATTTCTACTTAAGGCCTCCGCATGACATTTCATGAGATTATAAAGAACAATTTTTTGTCTAGATCTGATTTCCTATGTGAGACTTGAAGAAGACTCCTTTCTTCTTGTTGTGGCTGCAATATCCAACTTGACATTCTTGGAGGTCGCTTCGCTGGATATATTGCGACGCTGCCGAACTGTTACTCTTCTTATTGACGCTGTGCAAAATAAGCAGGATTTCTCTATTTTTGTGTTGGACCATGTAAGAACATTTTTCACGTCCTGTAAATTATGCTCGCTTGTCAATCGAATGTATTGATCATCCATAAGCTGTGGTTCATATCTCTCCTTTTTGTGTAGCTAAAGTCAGTTTGTGCAGGGTTGATGTACCTACACAAAAGTGAATTATGTGCACGTGTATAGAAAAAAATAATCTCGGTCTATTTCGCATGTAGTTTATATTTGAATGTGATATTTTGGCAAAAAAAGTTCTGAGACTAATGTAGGGAGGCTGTGATGTTTTCTTAAACAGTAAATGGATCGAAGAATGGTGTAATAAATTATTCTTGCGATATAAATCAACAGGTTGCCACAATATTGGCCAACATGGGAGGTATGGAATCTTGTCGAGGGGAAATCGTTCGATCCGGTGGAATTTTTGCTTTGCTAACTTTTCTAGAAAAACGACCTTCTTCAACGGATTTAACCCCTGAAATCACAGCGTGTGAAAGATTGCAACAAAAATCTACAATAGCTTTGTCCAGGTAAGTATATTTAAATATAATCCATTTTTTATTTGAGTAGACTATTAGTAGTACACTTAACTTATCAGGAATGAGCTGTGTCATACACAGTGATTCAGTCCGATAGATAGAATACCTAATACCTGCGCGTCTTGTCTCATTTGTAAAACTTCGTATAAATAAAAAACGAATGGTAAATAATTTTAAAATGGAGATTATTATTATGAAATAAAAAGTATTGCATTTCCTTGGCCATTATAACTATATTGTGCCACCGCAGTTTGTTGTAAGCTTTGTATTTGAAAACTTTTAATTCTGCAAAAAAGAGTTGCGCTGATTAACGAGAAACTGAGGAAATATTTGTGGTGCTTATAGAAATTATAGTTGCACACTGGAATATTTCTATCTGTAAAAGCGATATAGGGTATATTACACTTAGTGTAAAAAAATCATATGTCGAAACGTGTGAATCATGATAAATAGAAAACATTCTCTCTACGAGTACCTACACTTTTTCAGTTTTTGTTATCATAAATCATCAAAGCTTTTTTGCGCCATGCCAAAATGCTTTGAGCAAAACAAAGAGTTGTTGTTGGAAACTAAAAGAAATAAGTTTTTGAAGTATAAAGAACTAACGGTTTTATTCAAAAAAAAATTATATAAGCGTTTTATTTATTATTCCATTATTATGGTATGATCATAATATTTTTCTGTTTATTTTACTAACAATAAGTATAAGCACAATGTTGTTATTACAGGAGTCTATTATTATTATAATTCATATACACTGAATATAAGGAGACTATATTTTCCACTTTTATGCAATATAATAAGTAGGTACTTAAATGTCGGTCTAAGATGCTTTAATATCCTGTAGGGAAATTATTTAAGTCATTGAGGCAGTCGTAAGGATATAGCATAATAATATGTAAATCACACTGTACTTAAAATAAAGTATTACATTGCGTGCAATATTATGTATTTGGTACCATTTAAACAAGTTCATTGTTGTGTAAATGAATAGCATGTACTAAACTTTATTCGTGGTTTTTCTTCGGTAGTTTAAATGCTGAATAATAACGATGTGATTTGTTTCTTTCTAATTGTATAGACTTGCAAATGAGGATGGTGTTGCTCAGTTTGTACTTCGTATGGGAGGAATTCAACGCCTCGTACAACTTTCTAGAAATGAAAAGGAGAGAAATTACTCCGATGGAGTTCTCATCGCTTGTCTTGTAAGTTCCTTCGCAAAAATGTTCAAGTAGGTTGTGTTGAAAAAGCCATTGTTGGTCTTTGGTCGGTTTAGAAATAAAATACATGAAAGCAATGATATGGACACGTGTATAAGTTAACATTACTTTTTTTTAATAACGATTATATAATATCGTGGCTTTACACATTTGTTTGATCATTTGCATTATTTTTTCCAGAATAATTGTTAGAACTCAGTTTAAGATTTTTTCCAAGTGGAGTTTATTGTTTGTATTTCATGTATTGCTTTAAAACATGTATTTTTCATTCAAGGCAACACTGAGGAAGCTGGTTACAATCTGCGGTTATGATATAGTAAAGCAGCTCAACGCAGATGACCTTATTCACCCAAGACTGTTGGACTCGTTCCTGTTATATTCTTCCCGTCAAGAAAGTTATGTTTAGAATCAAAACCTCCTTACAACTTTCAAAATTAGCAAAAATCGCACCGACAACTTAACAATATACGCTCTAACCCTGTTACTAGCATCTATATCATATTATTCTCTTGAATTATCGAATATCACTTTTTTAATATTCTATTCATTGTTTCACGCGCCGTAACTTTTATGGAAAACTTCTACATGTCTAGATGTATCATAGAAATACAAGTTGTTATTAATTGTTAATCCTCAGCAGTGATCCCTGCACATCATAAAAATTGAAAACATATATACATATATAATATCACATATAAAAACCGAATTATTGCCAAAATATAGAAACAAGTGCAACTGTCAAATTTTAATATGCTCTAACTGAAAATAGTATTTTTATTAGCGTGGTATATGTTGTACCTATTATGACTACTACATTGTTACATAATAACAGATTTATAGACATAATTAATTGTAAATAGATAGTGTCGTATTAGTATATAAATGTGTATTATGTTTGAATTTGTCAGTGTTATCAAATTATTATCAAAAGCAGCACTTCAAACACGAAATAAAATAAATACTATACATACAAATGTAGTATTGTAAGATATATAATATTGTTTCGTTTTTAAATATTTGATGGACCTAGGTACAAGTTTTCCGTAATTACTTCTTAAATAATTGAAGCAACTTAACAGTTTCAACTTTATATTATGAGCTTAAAAATAACAATTTCATTTCAGCCATAAATCTAGTGTAATAAAAAGCTAAGAAATTATATTATTAATATTGTTGATCCTCATAATATTGTCTCCGTTTTGTTCTCACTGCAACATTTTCAATTGTAGAATAATGTTGTAACCGTCCATTCCAAGATATTTTAGCTGAATGTATTTAAACAAATTATGAAATAACAAAGGATCGTGGCTTGCATGTTTTTCTCTTTGTGTATGACTGTTTTGCTTAAAGTGGGCTTTGTAATATTGTAGGATTTTGACAGAGGTAGGAGGTAGCTAAGGTACTGGATAGTATACAATTTTATTTACCAAGCCTTTTCACAGGCGATGTTGACACTAATGTTATTAAACGCAGTGAGGTACAGTAATTGTGAAATTACTATATACTCTATTGTGTATTATAATGTTAGATGCAAAAAATATTGGTGGTACATAGAATGTGGTTTACGCATCTTAGGACTTGTAATATTAAGAGTTTATTGTAATATTATATGTATTATGTCGTATAATGTCTCATCCGCATAAACATGTTTATTATTATGACTTGTATAGTTTACTGCAATGCAATAGTCTTTCAATGTGGTATTTTAACTTGTATATGATTACCTTCAAATAAATATGTTATTGCTTTTAAAATTTGAAAGACAAATACAATTAATTGTATCAGAATTCGTGTAAAGAGATAATTCCATTGAGTAAATTACACAAATTATGCAAAATACTTTACAAACAGTAAATAATAGCGTAATAATAATAGCAATAATAACCTGTACTAATGACAGTAAATTTAATTTTTTAATTTTAACATAAAATTAATAACTATAAGCATTCAAAACTTTCCCAAGCATTAGTATGGACTACACAAATAATACTATTTTATTTTATAAACTAAGACATATTATATTGTAAGTACGATTTTTTTACCCTTAAAGCTTAAGTTTATATAATATACCTTTTAAATGCATGTTTTAAGTTAACAATAAAGTTTTGTTATAAATGACGTAATGATTTATGTTTTATACTTGCCTTCTGGTATATTTATATTTAGTAAAATACAACGTAGGACAGATAAAGTTCTTTATTCAAGCAGAGTTAGCAGAGCTAGAAAATTAACAAGAATTCTCTTGATTATTTTTAATGTACAGAGCTTAATTTCACTAGGTCAGATATGAACAATTTGTTGTGAGATTTTCTTGTTAAGTATTCAATTTGTAATTAAATCGGTGCAGCATCGATTTATCAGCAGTATGAAACCCCCGAATACATATATATGTGTATTCATAATTCACAATTAAATATTTAACTATGCTATACTATACAGGTACTTATTCATTGTTAGTGTGTACAACTGAACATGTATGTATTTATTTTATACTAAGTTCAACAAATATGATGACATGTTATAATTATCAAAACCGATGAACAAAATAATGTGACTGCTAAACGTTTAGAGTTTTACACATGTAAAAATATAATGTAATGAGATTATGTTTGTACCCGAATCCTTTTGTGACTCTGTTATTTCGTATGCTGTTTTTGTACATGAGCTTTGTATTCTTTTCTCATGAAAATTTATTTGGGCGCCGATGCACTTCAAAAGTAAAGTACAGTGCAATAATACATTTATAAATCTAATATGATTTTAATTCAATCTAACTGCTTAAATACCCACATCATTTGGCACTAATTATTTTTAGTTTTAAATACACAACCTTTTTTTCATACCTTCATTTTGACTATAGGATTTTCAACTTGTTTGAACTTGCAACATAGGTAGTTTACATTTTTATTACTAATAATTTTCATTTTACTTATTAATTAATAATTTATCATTTTCATTATTATTAAAAATAAAATTATCATTTTACTTATTAATTAATAATAAAATTATCATTTTATTATTAATAATAATTTTTCATGTGTAGCAAAACTCCCACCAATATACTGCAATTCAATAATGATCGTAAATACCAGCCTTCTATTATTTCATTTCACACTTCTGCATAAAATATCTGAATAGTTGACAACTTAAAGTAGCACTCGAAAAGAAATAAACAAATAAAGGTGGTCTAGAGCACATAGAATTCTTAATATTAAGATATCACTTTCTCACAAGTATAGTAAGCACAGCCATTCATTACTTTGACATGAGCAAACCTATTATTGCTTTGGATCAATGCCTGACAATTTGAACATGGACTATAATTTCCACTGTGCATAAAATCCCAATGGCTCTCGTATTGACTTGCTTCATAAAAAGTGATACCGCACTTACACGTATTAAAATAAATCAATAGAGGACTTTTGAAAGGGACTGCTCTTCGGACTGCACTGGAGTATATTCCCGCATGAGCTTCGAAGGCATCCGA
>JAQFYB010003578.1:0-18935 GCA_034694085.1 Pogonognathellus longicornis | reverse complement strand
TTGACCCCATTTTTGAACTGGACCTTTGTCCAACATCCTAGATCACATCTGCGAAGTTTGAACGAATTGTGTAGATTGGTTCTTGAGTTATCGCGCGAATAGACGGATGGATGGACAGACAGACAGACAGACAGACAAATCATTTCTATAAAGTAGCTTCCGCTACTTAATAATTAATCCTTAGCTTGTTATTAATCCTTAGCGTCCTTTCCTAATTATGTTTCCTCTCCAAGTTGTAGTCAGTACATTCCTTACAGCTCACCTTGACCTTAGGACACGAATGGCAGAATGGCGATAGAAAACTAAATTATGAAGGTGCAAAAATGATTTAAAATGAATAAAAAAATTTGAAAATTGAGTTATTACTCTAGAGACAAACATTTTTATTACATTTGATTTAAGCTTGTAATTTCAATAGCACCTAACATTATCGATAATCAATCATCATTGGGGTTGCAATTGCAAGAGGGCAATTTTATTTTTCATCCCATTTATTGCCTCATAATATTATGGATGTTTCAAAAAAATTAGGAATAATAAGATACATTACAACTCTTCTTTTCCTGATAATTTACTTGCGTTTTCGAAGATACTATCCCAAAATTGCATTCGCTCTTTAAAGGGGTTGTACAATAATTTCGGCTTTGAACTCAAACTGAGCCAAGTGATGCCTTCTTTATCAACGGTCTTAGTATTCAGAGGTTCCCAAGTTTTACCTTCGTGATTTAAACCAGGATCGCTATTATAACATGCGAAATGATACTTATTAAATAAATAATAAATTCACGATCAGTAAATTATATAATAGTGTAAGAATAGTTAATTCACCCGTTTGTAGCAAAATTAGCCCACAGAGAGACGAAAGTCTTTGAAACAACTTCATCTTCACCGAATGGTGCTGCTCGTCTTAAATCTTTCCTGTTAAAAAGATAAAACACATCATCTCCATGTGCTACACCTGAAAACACAATTCGAAAGGAAAACTAACTTTAGCATTTCCAAAAACAAAAAATGTAATAAAATATTAATAAATGTTTTGCTTGCCTAAATTCTCTTTGAGTCCTAGTAGTAAACTGACGAGAGAGAAATGTCCCTTATGAGCCAAAATCGCAGCATGTACTTGATTGTGCTTAGAATGATAGGATATAGCCTTTTCAATTCCATGAAAAAATGCTCTATCGGAATAAACGTTTATCAAATTGCGGAATGTACTCTCTGACCCCATTTCCTTGTCTCCGAAATAAAAATCTTTTATTTGAGTCGAAATCCAATTCATTTGATGAGTCGTAAATCCGAGGTCTTTGTAGCCGAATGTGATGGGGAATATTTTCAACCAGTTTTCATTAAAGTCTTTCTTCAATTTCTCTGTTCTACTCAAAACTGTTTTAAATCATAGCAAAATTAAAACATCGCTTTAACCCTTAAAATAAAATAAAATTGAAATGTCAATGTTAAAATAATGACTATTAAAAAAATCCTTTTGAACCTGCAGCATGAAATAAAAGTCCTTCGTCTTCACAGGCTGTAAATATAGTTGGAACATTATTAAATTTTCCAGACTGTATCATTTCAAGAGGTGTTTCCGGCACAAACACTTGTTCACTTCCTGGTAAATCCACGGTGGGGGCAAAATGAATCACAGGATCAATATGCCATTCCTACAAAGTGAAAAAATATTTTTGTATTAAAAATCACTAAATAACTATCGAAAGGATGAAGTTCCTCCTTTGTACTTTAGTCAGAAAAATATAGTCGGTTTTTCCTACCAATAATTCTTGATCGATGATATCATTAGCGTTAGCCTGCGTTAAGCATTTAATGAGCTCGTCCGAACTTTGTGTATTACATGCAAGAGCTTTTCCAAGTGCAAATGCCGAGTTGGCATTGTTGGAATTTGATTTAAATGCCCATCTGTTAAGAGCTGACCCACTTTGAAGGATAGCTTGATGGAAAAGTCCTTTGCTCAGTGGTGACAATATATGGTAGTGGACACTGGCCGCCCCAGCACTCTCACCAAATATCGTAATTTTTTCTACGTCTCCCCCAAATGCTCCTATGTTTTTCTTCACCCATTGAAGAGCTAACAATTGATCCTAAAAATATTGAAAACTATGAAACTCTCTCTCTCTCTAGTCCAATAAGTTGTTTTTCCTTTTTAAAATGAAAGGTGAACGGAAACGTTTTAACGTGAAAGGAAATAAAAATGTATATAGGTACTTTAAGTCCTAGGTTTGCTTCTACTGCTCCATCCCCAGTACTAAGGAATCCTGTAAACCCAATGTAATTTTCATAATTGATACACAGAAAGACCACAATTAGATAAATTGCGTATACAAATATAGTGTATTATAGTTGAATAATCTCAGTAGATACTCGAGTGATGTATAATGTTAATTAATTTTTCACTAACCTAAAGCACCAAGTCTGTAATTAAATGTGACAAGAACAACAGCTTCGTCCATGAAATAATCAGCTTGATAGTCATTGGAGCTGCTAATCTTGAAAGCTCCTCCGTGAATATAAACCAACACAGGTAAGTTTCCTTTTAGCTGTAGTAATTATGTAATAATAATGAATTATAAAGTGCGAATAAAATATTTTTGACAACTATGTAAAATGTATTTCTCCCCATTTGCATTAATTAGGTACATGTTTATTATAATTTATTACCTTTGGGCTAAAGACATTAATGAACAAGCAATCTTCACTCCCAGAAATTTCTTTTAATCCAAAAATATCTTTTTGAATACAAGTATCCCCGTAATGTGTAACCTCTCTAATTTCTGACCATTTTTCTGCAGGTTCTGCCAACTGAAAACATCCGTTGTAATTGTAAAACATATTTAATTTTCAAGCATACAAAATCTACTTTTATTTTATTTTATCCGCAAGTCAATTTACCTTGAATCTCTGAGGACGTTTTGCATAAGGAATACCTAAGAATGCCGAATAAGTTTTACCACCTCGGGATTTTAAAAATAATCCTTTCAAGTCACCATCTACTGCTTTGACCTGTGGAGACTTATTTTTACAGCTACAAAAAGTCACCGATAATATTACAAATAGTAATAAATGTAAAGCTAAAATTATTTTCGATCTCATGATTATATTTTTGACTATACGACAGAGACAGAACAGTACCACGTTCACGTAGCTATAGCTAATAATAAAGACAGTATCTCAAATCTAACCTTGCTACTTGAGTTTGTTGAATATTAGTAGATAACGAGTTATGCAAGAACTCAATTGCAGGAACACGGAAACTATTACTGATATCGTTTAATAACAAAATTATTTGGTGGGTATAATTTATTAATGGTCCCCGCATTCCATTATTATAAGTAATATAATATAGTATGTAGATATTAAGGTATGTAAAAAGGAGCTAAAACTTATGTTTTTCTACATATTGTCATACAAAATAAAATATGCGTACATAATTCTTTAGCATCTTCATAGTGTGGATGAGTTACAAAAGCCATCGCATTATATCAAATCAGAGTACAGTGAAACTATATATCAACATTTACACAATTGTTACTCATTTTTATTCGCTTTCGATAAGCTGCTCCTGAGAATTACTGAACATGACTACAAGATATTCATAACTGCAAAATATGGATTAATTACTAATAATGACATAAATACATTAAATATTCACATAAATCGTGCTTTAATCCATTTAGGTATTTATTTCATCATTCATGAACGGTATAATACATTACACTGATTTGATTAATACTGTTGTTTGTATAAGTAACGGATAAAAGGTACTAGTAGTTTACAAGAAAGATCTTTTCAAAAAATATTTATTGTATGTATAGTAATAAATATCGTCAATCGTTCTTAGAGTTCTTCTTTGGCATTTAATGTTTTTACTTTTTCAAAGAGGTTATCCCAGAACTGATTGCGTTCCCTATATGGATCCTCAAGTATTTGTGGACTCAAATCAATGTCCCACCAAGTAGGTTTTTGTCCTGAAGATGATATACTGAATGATTCCCAATATGAACCTGGATTTCTGAAATTAAAATTTAGAACAGCATGATATGTAAAATAATTTTCATGTCACCACATTTATCTCGAAATCAAATATTTCATGTGCATTAATTACCCAGCAGCAGCAAAGGTGGCCCACATTTTTACCATCCGCTTAGAAAACTTTTCATCTGGAGAGTCTGGTTTCAAACCTTTCATGAACTCACCATCACCAGGAAAGAAATACAAAATATCGTCCCCATGTGATACACCTAAAGACAATCGACGTATAATGCACTGCATTTAAGAGTATTATATACCATAATAAGTTTAATTCTTGACTAATTTTAATTTATTTTGTTCAGCACACCCAAATATTCTTGAATCCCAAAAGCACTGAGTAAAGTCGATTCACCCTTGTGAGAAATAATGCCGTTGTAAACCTTGTTATGCTTAGAATGCAGAGATACGCTCTTTTCGACTCCATGAATAAAGTAGCGATCAGAATATAAGTTTGTTAAATTCTTTTCAGTTTCCAGTCCAATACTTCTGTTCCCAAAATAGAATTTCTTTATATCTTTTGACATTAAGTTTTGCTGACTGGTAGATAAACCTTGTTTGTTGTACATTAAAGTAATGGGTAGGATGCGAAGATACTCTTCGTTAATTTCTTTTGTGAACTTTTCGTCTCTTACGACACCTACACACAAATAAAAAATGTATGTTAGTCAAAAATAATTTTACTTTAAATGATAAAGCAAAGCATGTAATTGCTTTAATTGCTTTGGACTTACTTGCAGAGTGCAAAATAATTCCTTCATCCTCACAAAGTGTAAAAATCATGGGAACTTTGTTGAATTTTCCAGACTTCAACATTTCTATTGGTGATTCGGGGAGAAATATTTGTTTACTTCCAAGTTCGTCTATTGTTGGTGGAAATGTAACAAAGGGATCCCTGAACCATTCCTAAGTGTACATGCGTATATAGAAGTACATAATTAAAATTAAACAAACCAAATAAATCAAAATTATTTACTTTGCAAATTACAAATCCATCACAGTTAAAAATTCTAAAGGAAAAGTGTCTGGTATACATTTAAAGTCTGGCTAGTTATATCTTCAACTTTTGCTTGAGACAGGCATTCAATGAGAGATTGTGACGATTCAGTATTACAGCCAAGTGAATTTCCCAAAGCTAAAGCTAATTGCTTAGGATTGTCTGTAAAAGCCCATGGATTGAGAGCACTGCCACTTTGATGAATTGCGTGCTTAAAAAGTCCTTTACTCAGCGGAGACAATACTTGATAATGGACACTGACTGAACCAGCACTTCCACCGAAAATAGTTACTTGTGCCGGGTCACCTCCGAAAGCAGCTATGTTCTTTTGTACCCATTGTAAGGCTAAATTTTGATCTTTAAGCCCAAGATTGGCCTCTACTTCTTTGTCACCAGTACTCAGAAATCCTGTCCCAATATTATTTTGTAAATATCAATATTAGCAGCTTTTGCGAAAAATCTTCAGGAAACTCTTACAAAGTAATTATAAAATCAACAAGCCTTTAAGAACTTGTAAAATTCCTACCAAAAGCACCAAGTCTGTAATTAAAAGTGACCAGTACAACATCCTCGTCCATAAAGTAACTAGCGCCATACATATCGCTTCCTCCATTCACGAATGCTCCTCCATGAATAAATACCATTACAGGCAGACGACCATTTAACTGGACAATACGTTGGAGACAATATTATGAGATGAATATTAAAAATCATACAATAAATGCAATGCACTTGATAATCTCTGCATGTATGGTAATCAGCATGAGGTAATTTTTTAAGCATATTTACTTTGTTGCTATAAACATTGAGGTATAAACAATCTTCACTGCCAACAAATGGTCCACTGGGATCGAAAAAGTTTTTCTGGGCACATATTTCTCCAAATTTTGTCGCATCTCGTATTCCCTGCCAAGCTTCGGGGAATTCTGCATTCTATTTTACAATTAATTATTACATTTATTTAGCAAAAGTAGTTCTAAATTATTTAATAAAATTGTTTGCCCAAGTCATCAATACATAAAACAAATAAATATGAATGAGCAATTATAATGAAATAAAAGTAGTGTATAAGCTCAATAAGCCGTCCTGAATGTAATTAGTTCCTGAAATTATTTATTTATTTTGGATTATCTTACTTTAAATCTCTGAGGTGGCTTTGCAAAAGGAATTCCTAAAAATGCGGCATATGATCTTGAATTCCTAGACTTTAGGAAACTCCCTTTTAATTCTCCATCCGATATTTTTACTGTCGGAGATTCTTCACATGAACAAAATACGTTCAAGAAAACTAAAGCAAACAATATTACATGCAGAATAACACCTTCCATTTTGATATGTACTGAACTAGACTTATTGTAAGTCTGTCAGTAGACTGCAAAAATTGCCGGGTCGAAATAATCGACCTTCACGAGAGATAATTATTTGTTGTTGTGAATGATATATATCCAAGGTGAAATCAATCGTGTATTTAGGTGATGTATTATGGGCCGTGTATATAGGTACCTTGCATGTTACCACTATACACTGTCAATGATAATAAAGTGGTTTTCCTGTTAATTCACGCATTACCAATTCATTCATAATAACAAATGATATTTTTTAATTAGTCGTTACATAACATTCTGTGGATAAATAATGTGTACAAGTCTTAAGCGATATAATATGGACAGAACAGATTTAGTTATACAAATTGTACTTTTTAAACTGCAAATAAAGACTTTTTTAAATAAGGCTAAAGTTTGCACGTGTGAAGTTGATGTATTTATAACTCATTACTAATTACCTATTCATTACAAGTTTTTTGTTAGTATTTATGCTTTATGTTTCCTATTTTGCTTATTACCTAAGCATTTAACCATATATATAATTAAACTGACTAACACCACCAGTTCTTTTATAATATTGTACATTTGCTTTTTCGCTATACTGCACTGTACGAATCGTGTAATTTTTATGGATTGTTCGATCTTTTGTGTTTTTGATTTTCGTTATTATGTATGTTTTTTTTTTTTTTTCGAATCTAGTGTCTTGTTTTATTCAAACTTTCTTTGCATATAAATAGTTACAATGAAAGATATACAGTATAAGCAGCATGTTATAAGTCATTCATGTAACAAACCAGTCAATGCTTAATAAGAAATTATATTTATTAACTACACAATTACGCTCGATTGGGTTTAATTTTGAAATTTAATATGTATGTTTGACAATGTACCCGAAATATAATTGTAGACATTAATTTTTGCACGTTAAACAGTAATACTATAACTTTAGTCCTATAGCTAAAATACTAAGATAGGTATAATACTAATTATTACATACAAGAAGCTTCATGTAACATTTATATTGTAAATTAAGAGTAGCCAAAAAGAGTTTCTTAAGCTTTGACTGCTCAACTTTCGTTTGAACAATTTTCAGTGTAAGTTACAACGGTATTATCATCTGAAAATCCCAATGATGTGATGTGGTCTTTGATAGTTTTCTTTTCAACATCGGTAAGGGTTTGGGAAACTGCAAATGCCGTCCATCCAACTTGCCCATTGGGAAAGCAAGTAATCGAAATTTGAAGATTTTTGTTATCCGAATATGATGTATAAACGTTGACATTTTCGTCTGAAACAGAAATGTATTTTCATACAATCTATTACATATAATATACATACATGCAGGCGCGTAGCCAGGATTATAACCTGGGGGGTGCACAGCAAAGTTCTAAACAGAAATCTGTTTCTTGGGGAAGCAATAATCTCAAGTGCATATGAGTCTGCACTCTACAGTCAAGCATAGAAATAAAAATATGAGTCAATTTAGGTCAAAAACAAAGTAAAAATGCGATTTTTCCCGATATTTTGCTATTTTAGTATTATAATCATTGGTTCTGGGGGTGTACGTGCACCCCCTGGCTACGCGCATGTATACATGGTATGAATTTTTAAATTTTAATATTATATTCGCAACTTACGGTATTTGCTAAGCCCTGCTGAGCTCATGTCGCATCTTAAAACTCCAGGAAAATCCAGGGATCCATTACAAACCCATTTAGCAGTCAGATTCCCAAACCCATAAAATGTTCCATCGATTGGATGAACTGCATCAGTTCCATGCTCAATTCTGGCCCTAAAGCAAGTATCGTCGAAATTATCCTGGAATGTGAGTAATTTTCCATGAACCAGTTCGGCATAATGAAGTCTAGCTACATCATTCCCCATTTCCATATGCCATCCGTCTGCAGGTTGAGCTTCTGTAGCCTAAAAATTGCATTTGTGATTTGTAATTGATTATTAAAAGCACAAAATATTAAATTGGAATAATATAATCCATTACAATATTAATTATGTAGTATGTTTGAATAAGAACTAACCCATTTAATATCCACTTCCAGTGTTGGTGCGGGTGAAAAACAAAGTTTGGCAAAATGTTGTTCAGATTCTTCACAAGTTGTGTCAGCCGCGTTTGAAACTTTTGCCAGTCCAAAGAAGGCCATGAACAGCAAAATTTTTATATTTGAAAACATCTTGTAAAAAGATATTGCAAATCCTTGAAGAAACAATTTGTAGAGTTCTTATTCGTAATTAAGAGTGTTAATGACTAATAAATTCTTTCGCTCTTTACTATTTATATGAATCTTGAATCTTGACAACAATGATGTATGTAGTTACTTATCTTCCTGAATTTCAGATTTAGAAAAACAAACTCACATGTTAACAACTTAACAAGCTACACGTGGGTTTGCTTAATTAATAATTACCATATAATAATACAGAGCTGTGATTATTATGCTGATAATAATGGTTTTGTAATTAATTCTTGCTCCATATGCATGGTCGCTTAAAGGAACGTTTATAATAGGTACACATCTATGAGTAAGCAAAGCACAAAAGAAGATGCAGTTCCATTATTTCAACCGTAACCATACATAAATAATTGCACCAAAAAACAATGTATATATATAGGTAAGTTTGTGTTTCCACGTGCAAGTGATGAAAATTAATCTGCAATGCAATCTTTTTGTTCCACCTACTTACCAATACAATTAATCCTGCTATAAATATAAGTGCTATTACTACCATTATTGTATTTCTTGTATCTTGTCTTATAATGGATGTACCTTTTAAGCGAATAAATGTAAAACAATATCGCCCTCACATAAGTCTTTGTTTTAATGAAAACAGACAAGCAATAGTAGGTAATAACGATAAGTGTTCGCTCACTCAGAATAACACTTGTTTATTTTCTTTAATGGTAGTTAGCAGATAGGAGTTTATACCTTAAACAATTAATCAAATGCTCAATACTTTAATTGTCATTAATTAATCATGAAACAAATACATAGCGTGTACTAATCCCAAGATTAATTCAACTATAGTCATGTTCAGTTTGAATGTTAGTTGAATGATGAGATGCATTTAAGAGAATTAATAAATAATAAAATATAAAATATCAATTTGTATACCTACTCATTTCTTACCCTTGCCAAAACCATCTTAATTTATTATTCTTTGGTAAACTATAGAGATATTATTGAAAAGGCACGCCTATACTAGACAAATTCATTATTCTATTATTTCTATTGTATGAATGACTTGCGGTAGTTGGCTGCTCTTAAACTTGACCGACCTACCTTTATAGAAGAAGGTCGTTACAGGTGTTAATTGCTTTTTGAGTCTATAAAATCTCAATCATTCTATAGGTACCTATATGAATAAACTTTAATGTGATGTGATGTACAACAAATACACAAAACGCTAAACAAAGAAAAATGTATTTACAGACATGCGTGCGTGCGTGCTTTACTAATAATAAATGCGTGCAATAATTTAGGAAACAACAAGGAATGAAAAAAAGGTATGTGAGCGTTTTTGTGTGTAAAGATAACAATGACAGTCTCTCCAAATACAACACGAATATCTTGATCAAAAGGTAATATTATACAGTATATACAAACTTATTAAGTTATCTTATCACTCCGTTCCCTGCCTCTTTCAAATCTTAACTTTTATTTCTTTCAACTTAAGATATGATCTTTGATATATTCCAGACATACCCGCCCATAAAATATCTTCAAACGCTATTTTGGAAACATTATACTGACCAGATCACCAAGATTTTAATAAATGAATGCATTCGTAAGAAGTTACAAACTTAGATCGTAGGATCTTAAGAATATACTGAAGCAAAAAAGCGATTTTTAAAACTGACAGCTATAAGATTAGATGAGAAATATTGCTAGTGATTTATTTATTATTCTTATTCACTTTCTGATGAAAGTGAGACCGCGAGACTATTTCTATTACATTATGTGAATACGCTGTTTGAAGATTTTGGCTCATTGTTAAGATTGTTAACTATACCTCAGATATATCAAGTGAGCTTGGTGGTTATTATTTTAATTCTTAAATCATTTATATTTTTCTACATGGTATTCTTCGACATTCTACGTATAACAATCAGTGGCGTATCTAGTATTTTGAAATGGGTGGGGCCCAGATGAAATACTCTTTAGATAAGATATCAAAGATTGAGACACTAACATTAAGTTCATTTGTATATATGAACGTGCTATCACTAATAAATCATTAAAAATGCTTTATACATTTTCTATGAAGTTAATTTTATTGTTTTGCTATAATTATTAATTATAGCAATCAATTAATTGTGCCACTGAATTAAAAAAAAATAGTCACACGAAAGTATCTGGAATTGCATGGTAGGGGAAACCACGCACATAAATGTAAAAAATATCGCGCATAGTGTTTTTATTTTGCAACCTAGAAGATTTTACCTGCAAAGGCCAACAAATTGCCAACAAAGAATGTTTTATTCTGTTAATCTCAATCATCTCCCTCATTATTATTATTTTTCATTATCCCATTTTTTTCATCGTAACTTAACATGTATTTAATTGGTCATGTAACTACCAAATTACCTCTAAGAATTCGTCGATAAACATTATCTCTATATTCTGTGTTAACTCAAAAAATGAGTAGTTTAAATGATTAGTGCATAGGACAAGGATCATTTAATTCTATTTACCACCTCACCTGAATACCTATGTGAAACAAAATAAACAAATCTATTTGTACTCAAATAACTCGCAATGAAAACAACTCTACACCTATTTTGCAGAAAATAATACTTTATATTGGAATAGTTTGCTTCTTATCATGCCAATAAATTTTCAGTCCATCTTATTTTAATCTGTTTATATACACTTTTTTAATCATGGCCGTATACGGTGGGATAAAAGGGCAAATTGTCTCACCTGAAATCCCCCAAAAAAGGTTATTTGCCATAAATTTGCACAAAATCTAGAACTGTTTCACGCTACACGCGTTCATAATACTTTTCAACCTCATGCATGTTCGGATTTTGTCCTCGATGAAATCGGTTTCTGTATACAGCATTGTTTTTAAGTTGAGATCTAGGTAATAAGTAGCGGTATATAATATGCGTTGCTGCATTACTTAACGATATGCATGTATTTGCGGACATTAATATTAGTTCTCTTTCTGCATGCACGTCTCACGTTTGCTCTCGTTGGCTGTGTATCTAGATGTACCACTTAAACTTGTTCATTACTTTTATGACTGCCGTTTTAACATTGTTGAATTTTTTATACATGACGATTCGAGATTGTGTCCCAACCAGCACCCATTTTATTTATTGGCAGAAAGCATGAAGTACACTTTAATGAAAATGATTTAATGAAAATGAAATGAGTGATTAGATTTATTAGATTACACTAGTAGATTGTGCGCAAATCATCCGTACCCTCACTCAACCAATATTTTACCATTTATAGATTAGAAATATAAAATGTCAGCAAATATTTTGGATTTTCAAGTATTACTGAATGATTGATAATATTAATTACGCTTTAAGTTTCAAAGTTTAATCAAAATTAAGCTTCGAATTTCTTTTTTATTGTCTAATTGTCTAAAAATTAACAATATATGATTTGTTTTTGATGATCGCATATAAACTATTCCTAACAAATAATTTGGTCCGAATTTCTAGACATTATATATTTATAATTAACACAGGCACATAATTTTGATTGGCCAGCAAATTATTTTAGACGATTTAGTCGTCCATAAAAATACTTTTTAAAAATCTTCGTCGAGTTTGTCGACTAAGTTTAAAGCTCTGTTTTTACATCAGACGTTTCTATTTCGTAGCCTAGAAGATTGTCCCACAATTTCATACGAGCAGTATAAGGCGACTTCAATATTTTAACCGGTTCGTTATTGATTTCATAATACGTAGGTTCTTGATTTGGACGCAAAGGGTCTAGTTTCTGACCGTCAATTGTTAGTTCACTAAAACAATGAAAAAATAAATAAAAATTAAATACGTTTTTCTAAGTTTTTATCAACGAACTAAATAAACAAGCAAAATAAACTTGAAATAATGTTTTTATTGCATTACCCTGTGGATGCAAAATCTACCCAGATTTTTACAATTTTCTTTGAGAAATCGACGGAGTTTTGTTCTAGAGGTTTTGGGAAATAATCGGTATTGAATAAATATTGCAAATCATCAGCATGAGTAGCACCACCATAAACACCTGTAATGTTTTTACATACAGATAAAGTTAATCTTTTGTACAAGATATTTAAAAAAAATCTGATTAAAATTTTAGAGTATTTTTCTTTTATAGTGTCACCTGTTCTGTCATCAATTCCCAAAAACTCTAAGACCGAATTTTCTCCTTCGTAATTCAACATGTACATAAAAACTGAAGATTTATTATTTTTCGCCAATAAAACAGCGCAGGTTCGTACTCCATGAATAAACCAGCGATCAGAGTACATTTCTTTCAAACTAGTGGCCGTCTGCATCCCGATGGACTTATCTTGAAAGTAATATTTGCGAATCTCTTTGTTTAACTTTTCTTCTTCCAATTTCGTAAAAGCTTGTTCATCTTTATCATACAATAAGGTGATTGGAGCAACGCGATTCCAGTCTTCATCCAGTTCTTTTGTTAATTTTTCGTTTTTTAGAACTCCTATAAACAAATATACAATACCATTGATTTTAGACTTGCACAAATATTTATGTTATGGATGGTACAAAATATATTACAGGTCCACATGTATCGATTTAAAAAATGGCTTTCAAAACTAAAAGAAGTGTGTAGGAATCGTAGGCAGGATGAGTTCAAATGAAGAGATTAATGAATGAAACTACATTTTTACCCGCTGCATGATAAAGTAGACCTTCCTCCTGAATTATTCCCATTAGAACTGGAACATTTACAAATTTTCCTTCTTTGAAAAGTTCCATAGGATTTTGTGAAAGAAAAATGTTTTTATTTGGATTCTCAGTGTCGACACTCTCGATTGATGGACCAAACGGAATGTGTGTGTCCAAATGCCATTTCTGCAATTTTAATGTAAATCGAACTTATATCATCATCCAAACAACTGAATTAAAGTCCGTAAAAACTGTATTTTATATTTTAATTACCCTAAAATTTTGTTTTGCAATTTCAAGAGCATCCTTCTCTTTTAAGCAATCCACCAATGCACGTGAAGTGTCAATAGGACACCCTACTTTCTTTGCAAGACTTTCTGCAAAATACTTTGGCTTTGGAAGGGTGGCCCATGGATTAATGAAAGTTCCACTTTGAGCAATCACACGATTAAATAATCCTGAAAATTATTTTCCATTTAAACCACGAAAAACAAAATGCAGGTACTTGGTTTAATTTTAATTTAGTTACCTTTGCTTAATGGTGAAACCATATGTAAAGTCGAAGAAGCTCCACCAGCGCTCTCACCAAAAATAGTAACTTGATTTGGATCCCCATTAAAATTAGCAATGTTTCTCTGAATATATTTAAGCGCCATGACCTGATCTTTCAGTCCCATATTACCACCAACAACCCCATCCTCCGTATTAAGAAAACCTAACAACAGAGAGTTGGCATATAATATATTGCCATATATATAACATAATATATATAAGTTGTAATTTTCATGTGAATTTCCATTAACAAGTTGGATTTAAGGAAATCGAATTAATTTTTTTTTGAAAACTGAAGTATCTGAAGCAATAATTTACCAAAAGCTCCAAGTCTGTAATTTATGGTGACGAGGACGACATCATGATCCACAAAGTATTTACCACCGTAAGCATTTCCCGATCCAAACTGATACGCTCCTCCATGGATAAACATCATTACAGGAAATTTAGAATTTCCTTCAGTCTATAATAAGATTTATGAACATATTCTTTAATTAGTCTTCAGTCTTCATAATATTAGTGTAATTTATATGAAATGAATTCACGAAATGCATCAGTAAATTCTAATTTTATTATTATGATACCTTGGGTGTAAAAATATTCAAAAACAAACAATCTTCGCTTCCAGCAGGAGCATCAATATAGTCAAAAGTCCATGTTTCCTGTGCACAAATAGCTCCGAATTCTGTAGCATTTCTCACACCAGACCATTTCAAGGGCAATTCCGGATCCTGTATCAAAATAGAAAACTTTTAAGAAAACTTTTGAAGAATCAAATAGCTTTATAAATTATTTTCTAAAAACTAAAATTCACGATTTTATAACTAGTAAATGCTGTTAGAAGTTTTAAAAATTGATATGCATGTTCAGTGCCAGTGACGCATTTAGGGAGCTGCCCCCCCATTCTTGGACTATGTACTAATAATTCTTCTAAATGTATTTCAGTTACATACCAATATTTCCATCATTCGCTACGACCTGATGAAGATAAGTATCTGTAATTTATCGAAAGCTTGTCAAAATAAATGTTAATTTGTTTTTTAAAATATGACCTCTAGAAGCCAAAGATTCCTTAATTATAACCACATCAGAGGTTTAAATAGTCTGCTCAAGTTTATATGTACTAATAAATTAATTAACTCCCCAGCAAAATCACACACAATACAAATGTGTCACATGCAGCCATACATTGATCTATGGCAGCCATAAAAGTGCATAAAACCGCAAAAAGTAAAAAAAAAACGTTGCGCGAGAATTTTATGCATTATTAGCCCAATTTTTTAGCCCCTAAACCAAATCTAGGGTACATTTGAGTCTCTTTTTGTTCTAACCCCTCCCTTCCAATATGTGATCTGGATACGCCCCTGTTCAGGGCAGAGATGTTATTTAGGGATTCTTATAAAATAAAAAATTGAATGTTTTAGTTAATTATTACTTATGTATTGTAAAACGTATTTAAGTTATTTTTTATTTATTACCTTAAATCGTTCTGGAGATTTTGCGTACGGTACTCCCAAAAATGCGTAGTAATCTCTTCCATTTCTTGAGATCAGATTCTTTCCTATTAGCTCACCTTCAGATGTTTTGACTATAGGAGACTTCTCATCCGCACATGTCGAAGTTACTAATAATAACACTAACAGTGTTAACATGAAAACCACTAAAATCTTCGAACCAATATTAGGCTTATTCATCTTTATTTTGACGGATCTACGAAGATCTTTATATTAATATAGTTACGTCATTTTGGTTATAATATTATAGAAAAAGTTCCCGAATTCAAAAAATAGACACTAAAAATGTTGCAAATTATTTTCAGCTATTTCGGTAGTACCTATTCTACAGCGTTTTACAGACTAAAATGAAAAACCGTTTGTAAACTTGCGGAACAATTTATCTAAAAAAGTTCACTGTTCCATAATTTAGTTCAAAATTCAAAATACTTCTACTACAAAATGTTCAAATGCATAATAGTTGAAGATTATACATATATATAGCATGAAATGAAAACCGCTAGTAATTGAGCCATATACTTTTGTTTTGTCTATGAGAATATTAAATAAAATATTTTTTGAGACACTTATGTATTGAAACGTCATTCTATGTATTATCCAATTCAATTTTTCAAGACAATTTTACATGGTTTTACTAAAACCATTCTCCTTTACAGTAACTTAAATAGGATTGAAAAGATTACTGTCTAAATGAGTTAATTTTTAATAAATCTTTCATTACACTTAAAAATTATATTTCAATTTTTTAGCTGTATCCTACTTATATTTAGAGTACTATTATTCATACCCCTTTTTGAATTCGGGATGCTGAAATAAATTATGAAATCCAACTGTATAGGTTCACACGCACTCGGCACACCTCACAAATGCAAAGTGAAACAACTACCTACATATTTATTATAGTTACCGAATCTCCCTAAAAAGATTATTTTACATCCACATGATGCACGTAAAATAAAACCTATTCACTAACAAGGTTTGGATTCATCGTTTTTATTTAAATGTCTCGATGTAAATAAGGGTTTATAAGGGGTTGAATATAATTTTTCTTCTTATTATATTAAAAGTTTAAAATATTTCTCAATCCTATCATTTTCATGAATGAAGAGTTATACCATAATAATATAATCATATCCAATTAATTATATCCACCCATCACACATACCTTCCCGGTAAAAAGGCTTCAATAAATACCAAACAAGTGAATGAAACTTATTTAATCCAGAAGAAATGAAGCCTTGTCCTGTGATACTACTCTTGTGAAAAATCAGCATTGCATAATCTTAAAAAAGCCCCATTATCCCTAAGACCATAAATCTACTGGATAATTATCATATTGCTATAGCTCCAATGCTTTGCCTACTCACACAGTCAGACATACAAAATTACAACTTAAATTACATTTAGAGATGCACGTGGTGTTTTTTTTTATTCAAGTATAGTATGAACAGGTTTGTATGTAAACTTTGGATGTTGGAAACTCGCATCAATATGTATATATACATATATGAGTAATTTCTCCCATTAGCTATCTAGGTATACCAAAACTGGTAACAGAGTGTATGCTCCCCGTTTAAGGACTCAAGTATAAAGGAGTAAAAACTCTTGAAGGTAATCAGCTTGTGTAGGTACGTGATATGTATGTTAGTACTGTCTAGCAACAACCAAATGGTCAAGGTAAGTACAAGGTTTCCTTTGTACAAGTACGTAGGATAGAGTGTGCAGAATGTTAAATACTTTCATAGTTTTATACAATAAACCTGCGTCAGAAATTAATACCTAAACGTTAGGAATGTTCACAGCATAGCAGTATTGACTTCAAAAATTCCGAATACAATGAAAAATAATAATATGTGAAGGTATTTATTTACTAATGTGACATAAGACTAAGTAACCCCAACAAAAGTTTCCAGTTCCTTTACAATTTCTTTTTTGTATTATTGTAACTAATAATCACTAAGATTTGTTAAGCTTACAAAGACATACATCAAGTGCAAGTGTATACCTTCACGACATTACTCAAAATATAGTCACACATATTTTACAGTCTTTTAACAAAGTTTAAATGTACATACCTAGTCTAATTAACAAGTACTAGTATATTACAACACCCACCCGAAACGATACAATCGAAAAACCATACAGGTTCAATAAACACGATTATAAATATAGTGGTTGTGAATTATTTCGATCTGCATAAACTAAAGTCGCTTTTACAGATTACTCATTCACAACATGACATAGCAAATTGAATAATGCATTAGATTGATGTACAACAAGTTGATTATAAAATTGGGAACTGAATGTCATTCAAAGGGCACTTTTTCAATTGAATAAAAAAGACTGCCAGCTTGCGAAAAGTTTACATACCTATTTGAAGTTATACTACAATAGACCAACTTTTGCATTCTTCTGATAAATTATTTTTGCAGACGTCTTCTTTGTTGCTACATGCACGAAGAATTCTCTCTGCTGTAGCTGGAGAATCCAAGGTGAAGACGGTGGAAAGATTATTGTCTCTTCGGAAAGATTTAATTGCCTCTTTAACTGCCAGGTAAACAGATGCACCCAAAAATAACGGAGGTTCACCTATAGCCTGAAAAGTAATTCATATTTTAAAAAAAATATTACAACCACCTTTGCTATACAATTACACAAAATAAATTGAAGTTTTGTCATACATATATTATGTGCTAAAATTATTTGAATTATGTGAATACCTTTGAAGAATATACTGCTCTGGGGTTTGGAGCTCCTCTTAACAATGACACATTGAATTCTTTTGGTATATCACCAACTGATGGTATCTTATACATTCCTGGGCCCTTGGTTAGCATAATTCCTTTGGGACTGTACAAAAGCTCTTCCATTATAAACAAACCATAGCCTTGAATAAATGCACCTTCGATTTGCCCGATATCCACAGCAGGATTTAAGCTTTCTCCTACGTCCATTACAATGTCCGTTCTTAAAACCTGCAAAATTAATAAGTTCACATTTGTAGTTACGAATATTACTATTTATTTATTTATATAACCAACAAATATGATTTAATAGTTAACTCTTAACGAGACATACCGTATGATCTCCGGTTAGGCAATCAACCTCAACTTCAGTGCAGGCGACTCCAAAGGAACTATAGTCAAAAGCTCGTTTTCCATCATCATATGCGTCGAAATTGTAATTTATATCAACCCTGGTATTGTAACACATGCACAACTTACATTTAGTATACTGTGTATATAAAATGTATTAACGCATTTTATTTTTAAATGGGGGATATTTGTTAATACTGATGGAATCCAGTTGCTGATAAATTCACTTTGTTCATATAAGCAGCAAGTACCCAATCCTCCCACTTCCCGTTTGGATTCGATTTTTTAAAAGGTTCCAGTCGCCCAACTAATTTTTTGCAAGCATTCTGCATAATTTTAAATCAAGTTTAAAAAATGACATTTTAAAATAAATTCGGCAAATGTAGACAATTTTTACTTATAATGATTCAAAGAAGTTTTTCAAAGAAGATTCTCAAAGTAGTTTTTCAAAGAAGATTCTCAAAGAAGTTTTTCAAAGAAGATTCTCAAAGAAGTTTTTCAAAGAAGATTCTCAAAGAAGTTTTTCAAAGAAGATTCTCAAAG
>JAQFYB010003577.1:0-18935 GCA_034694085.1 Pogonognathellus longicornis | reverse complement strand
TGAACATGTTTTCTCATTTTTTCGAACATGTACTTGTACATGTTTTCCTATTTTCCGAACATGCAAGTCCGATGTCTATATGATGATTCAATAATGACGAGTCCTTATTTATGGAAGTAAACTAAGTTCCTATTTCTTTAACGTATTAAATTTATGTTCATAGTTCATATTATATGCTCCTAGCAATATTTATTTGAATACATGATATTATCACATCTGAACAATTTTTTATATTTGCTAGGCGAAAGTTTGAATTTATTTGAAGTGCAAAGTAAATCAGTTTAAAGTGTTTTTCTATTACAACACCGAAAGAAATCTACAGTTTGCAGGATCTCTACTCCCAATCAAGTTACGAATTCCTCATGCCCCATATCATCATATCCAAACTGAAATCTTTGTTTGTATTTTCCATACTACAAAGTGCAAAGTGAATATAAAACCAAACTAATTGTAATATTATTATGTTTGAATTCAAAATTGTTCGGCTGATTGACCTAATTATGTATTTTATGAAGTTTTTCCCTAATAATAATTTTTTTTTGTCGTGAGAAAAGAAAAAATGGTAATCTTGCCAGTCTCTTTGTCTCTACTATTTTGCTCTTTATACACATGGCTGTAATGAATTCAGTTAGTTTTTGATGCAACGACGATTCGTAGAAAATAATCACTCCACATATTTTGCTCAAATAAATGAAAATAGTGACAGCACGACTATAAAAATATGAATATTATGCTGTCAGTTATATTTTATGTGCATATTACTTACTTGCAAATAAACGAAAATAATGATATCACAACCATTAAAAAATTATTATACTTTCATTTATGTTCATATTACATGCGTTATCTAGAATATGTGAAATTAAAATTTTAGGGTCTTTTTGTACCCCCTTCCACAGCCTACCCCACATATGGGTTACAATGTCATACACCATTCGAAAGAGCATTCAATTCTACATTGAACTGATACCTCGTTGGATTTTATATCTGCATAGATGAGTGTTTTATGGCAAACTTGAAAGATTTACTGGAAAAGTAAATCTTGAAAATTTGACGAATATATGAAGGTTTTGAATTTTTTACGGCTACAACAATTTTTTTCTGGAAAAATTAACTTTACAGCCTTGTTCAGCATTCAATGCTTAACAAAAAAAACTTCATACTAACTTACTGTTGAAGGGGTACAATAATTTCGTAGGATCGTGTACATAACTCAAACTAGCAAAAATGTGTGACTGAAAAATGTATGTTAGTACAGGTTCAACTTCGGTAATGAGAATTGTCATTAAAAGTCTCACTTTGAGACTCTCAATGTAGTAGCATAATTTATTAAGTAAGTAAACCCACGAAAACTACACATCACAAAAGTAATGAAATAAAATGTCGCTACTGAATGGAACATGAAATATTATAATATTAGTATAAATAGGTTCCTAAATCATTTAAAATTAGTAGCTTTTCAACATATCAATTAATAAAAAATAAATCAACAAATAAAAATATTGTTAGTCATTATTCGTTTACAAGTAAAGTAGCTCTTTAGGTAAGTAATACGAGAGTACATAAAACATGTTCGACATAATGTCCCACCTAAACTATGAAAAGCAACATTATTTCATTTCCTGGTTACCCATTTGTACTCCTCTGTGGATTATTGAGTCATTTGTCACGTTCCTCGATGATACGTTACCTTTAAGTATTAATGAATGATGAATGGTTTAAATTGACAGTTAAAGTTGTACGCATAGGTACTTCAAAATAAATTGCACACAACTAATGTCAATGAGATAATAATAATATTGCTAAATCGGATAATGTAGAAAACAACGTTTTATTAATATACAGATAAATTATAAATAGACTACAAATGAATATTTTTAGCAAGGACAGAATAATAAGGATGTGGTTTCAAGTATTCTGCAATTAATATTTTGTGCGAGAAAAGAATTATTTTCCGGGAACCACCAAAATGCAGATCATCGTCAATGGGAATGCTGGTAAACTGATAATATTCATTTACGTACATATATGCAGGAAATGAGGTAAGTAAATAAACCAAATACCTACTATCTGCACAGATAGTAATTTAATCAATGAGTGACAATGATATCAGGGTTCTCGATTTGAATTGTACTACACATTTGCGGATACAGCTACATACAATGTGCAATAAAACTTTAATATCATTTATGTATTTGTATTTTCCTCACTGATGAACTCATCTATCATAAATTAATCCAAGGGGTGAAATTTCTATCACAGTGCAGTTCGCACTAGATGCATGTTCATAGAGACACAAAGACAATTTGGGAAATAGCGTTGAGTTATTTATACCAAAACCAAGCAGTTTGATTAAACTCATTCGTAGATGGAGCATAGAGTGTACGGGATCCAATGTTAGTAACCGTTCGTAAGTTACAGTAAGCTCTCAACTCTCATTGCCATTTGAAGTTGAGAGCTTACTGTAACTGTTGAGAGTCTCTCAACAGTTTGGCATGTACTCCGGGGTATTGCATATTTCTGCTAAATCCCTTGTCCTGGTTTAATTTTTCACATCACGAAATCAATATTCAAAAACATGGAAGTTAATATTGTAGTTAGAATAGTTTCCATTACACGATATTTGAAAATTGTAGTGGAATAGAGTAAGTAGATATAGTCAAAAGTAAGGTTATCAAAAGGTTACAGATACACTACCCACTTTTCATATCAAACCATTATTCATTATTTTTTAAGTTCAAGTTTCGATTGCAAACACTAAGCTCTCTGATCACTAGTACAGCACGGTGGCATCCTCGATTTCCTACATTGTGTATAAATGTATTGTCGTGGTTTGTTCTCAATTTACGGATTTTGACCAATTGATTTATCACGACATAAATATTATGAAGATATTGAAGTATCAGTTGAAAAATGAGGCAAAATTTCTTGTTGTGTTTCAGTTGTTTTCGTATATGACTTGTGAGTTTTGAAGTTGATTATACAAATTACGTATTTGTTTAGATTAGGAGAGACAAATTAGTGAACAAATATTTGTTTTTTGCATTACGGAATTAATTTAACCACTCACTAACTAATCCCAAGTATTTCGTATGATTTAAATATTATAGTCTACCACCAATGAAATAGTTGAGAAAAGAGAAAGAGGAATTTCAGTGGAAAAGCTGGTTATTGTGTACACTAGTGTACGTGAGACACGTCAGTGCATAAGTATGTATTTTGGTCATTAATCCAGGGAACACATTATGAAGATTAAAGCTTTAGGTGCATTGTATTATTGATACATATAATATATGCTATACCTTTAAACTATTTGATGAAGTTGAATTGCAACTTGTGTTACGTGGATATGCATTATAATATACAATATGAAACATAGCCGTCAATAACCAACTGACACACCTAATATTCATAAACCATTTTATGTACTACTTGTGAATAAATGCCCGCGCTATATGGGGGAAAAGTGTATGTATGCCATTATAACAGGCAAGCTAAACGAACTTTGTAAATCTAAACGTGTTGAAAATTAATTTGGTGATGCTCTGATTTCTGACAGCGAATGGGAATGTGAAAACTGTTATTAGTACGTATAACTTTTGTCAATTTCATTGTTAATATTTGCCATTTTTAGTAATTCTATTAATTTAAGTCATTATTTCCCCTCCCGATGGTTCCTTTGTTTTACCGAGTTGTCCAGTTAATTCCACCACCTCGCGACCCTACACCCTACTTATGTCACTTGATATCATTCATTCCATCTGTAGTATTAAAAAAGGATAAGTACATCAATGAGTGGCTACACACCATGGCAGGCGATTCTTCCAAAAGACAGCACAATAATTTATAAATCATAAATGATCGGTGAGCGACAATAGTTGAATCGGTTACTGACAAATTTGCATCGGCATGTAACAACTTTATAAATAAGAATGTAACTACCTAATAAAAATATAACCCAGTAGCCAGTACTGTACACAAAATACAACACATGGACAGAGGTCTATTGGGAATAATATGTGCACACAAAATCGAAAAAGTGTTATTGACTTAGACAGTTGATAAGATAATTTTTTTCATTGGAATAGACCAAATATTACAGTAGTTCAAAATATTATACTATATAACTATGTACACACATACTAACTCTGTAAAAAGAACGTTAAATCAGTCTAATAAATATTAAATCTATATGACAATACAATAAATTCTGTTTGTACATATATATACATCAAATTTTCACGTCATATTTTAACTATCCAATTGTCTAAACTCATTTACAGTAACATTTCACTTGTTTATATGTGCTAAATGATATTAATGCAGTTACTAAGCTGGAAAGGATGGCATTAGAAAAGCTGACAAAAAAGTATTACAGTATAAATTAGTATAGTGGCATGACATTACGAAGGAATGATCCTACAAACTATATTTATGATAAGTGTCTTTGCAAACATTAACTTTATTCACCATCTCGTCAATTATCACCGAAATTATTGAAAGCTGTATGAATATACCTAGTATGTGTACCGTAATTCACGCAATAGAAGCCCACACCACCATACAGGCATTCTCATGGGGCAGTATTAAGGTTTAAAATGAAAATTATACAAATCCTAAAAAGTCCATGGACACCATATATAAGCCCATTGGTAAGAAAGTGAAAGTGTTTTTGTCTTCTGACGATGAAGACCAATTATGGGTGAAATTTATAATTTGTATATAATGATTTTTAATGTGTAATCTCTTTTTGACTATAGCCCCAAAAACTATAGCCCGATGGTCATCATTTAAGCCCACTGGGTTTTTATTTGCGACATTCTTCCCAAAATTACATTTCCAATACCGTGAACCCCCGGGCTTCTATTGCGTGAATTACGGTATATACAAATAGTACAAATATAGCTTTGAAGTACATTTTGAACATAGTGGAACAAGATATTTTTTGTATAGCTATACATACACATATGATAGTTGCAAGTGTGCACAAAGCTCTCGAATATATTATTTTTGGCTTGAAAGTATATTTGTACTAATGTAGTGCCTACTTAAAGATATTGTTTAACCAATAATATCCTGGCTATACTCACCAGTGACAAAAGACTCGCCGACTTTTTTGCTGTGATGATGATGCTTTGTGCTCCACTTCAGTTGATGGAACGTAGAAGCACAAGTTAACAATCAGTCTGTACTCTGCACTATTGACAATACCCTATCTATCTATCTATCTATCTATCTTTAGTAATAATTGTACCATTCATCATATCCATAACATAGGTGCATTTATTATACATGTATATGAGTGTGGATTGCTTTTCCAGTGTTCAAACATAAGGCGATGCGATGTATTGATGATGGGTCAAATGAGACGAAAGAAGGCTGGTTGTGTGACTGTTGCTGTTCTTATTATTTTATGACTATTACACATGAAACTCACTCATTACATTATAGTTGGAGAATTTCTCTTGCGTAGAGCCAGTGCAGTATGATTTGTAACACAAGTACTTGAACATTATAAAACAGCAACGTGTCGGTGGATTTACATTGAGAGTTGAGCAGGAGGTGTAGTTGACTTACACAGTGCAAGCGTCGCGTACTTGAACAACGACTTCAATACTGAGCAAGCAACCAGTATTACATTCTCGAACCAACAGAAGCATGGCTACATAACTGCGAGGAACATCAGAGGAATCAGAGGGAGATACCGCCGACACGTATTCGTATTCCTCAGCAACAGCAGCAGGAGAGGCTGAAGCAGGAGTAATGTTGTTGCTGGTGGTAGGCACCGCAAACATTGCCTGAAACACAAGCCAAGTGATTTGTGTGGCCATACTACACACGAGGACTCTCCCGACTACTGGCTGGACCTGGACCACGCATTTCTCTCCCATCACTCAGTTCTCTTTTACTAACTACGAAAAGAACAGCGAAAGAAATCAGCTCTGGGCTTTCCCTTCCTCGTTGTTCCTCCAGCAGCGTCTACTCCACTTGTTTGTGATGTGAATCACTTATTCCGCTCCTAAACTCAAGCCACTTTTCATATTAGATTCGGAGGACACTCTCTCCGTCTCTCGCTCTCTCTCACTACACTCACTCTCCCACTCACCGTCTCTTCTACCCATTACCTTCTCTACAAACGTCTACAAATCTTCCAACTCCACTTTTTCTTCTTTGACTGTGCCACTAACTCCTACGAGGTTTATCCTTCTTATCCCAAGTACAGGCGTGTGCCAATCTCACATATTCTCGTGCATGTGTGTGTGTGTTTGTAGTGGTTGGATGGCAAGGCTGTGAGACGCTGTCCCCGTTGTATTCTGCTGAAACATTTAATTCTACGGGTGATACTTCATTGTCTCTAAGTTCTCCTGTCCACACGCCAATCGCATTTCATGCATGAGACTGATAGGAGTCTTCCTAATTTACTAGTGGCAACGCTCTCAGACTTTTCTCCAAAATACTAGATTTTACTCGTTTGTTAATACAGTAGTGGTGGTGTCATCCACCTATAATGGATTGCATTAATTGACTTAAAGCATAATATGGAAACGCGGCACAGAATCAGCACTGTGGATTTAAGATTGAAATTTTGCTATTGTGGTCCAAAATTTAATCTTCACAGCGTTTGTTTTACTTGACATGGTTGTTTGTGTCTTCACGATTGTTGACTTGTAATTCCCCATAGCTTTCTCACTCTGCGTGCTACAATACATAATAAATCGACACAAGTTTCTGTGAACTATGTATAGAGTCTCCTCGTTCCATGATTTTTTTTTGCGTTTTTTAAGTGTGAAGTGAAATCTATGCTAGTCGTGTAGGATTCAATACAACTCAGAGACAAGAAACATTGCAAACCATGTGAAACCTTCGAACTTTTACTTACTAAATTATAGCTTGATTCAAATGTGGAAAAGTTGTCAATTTACTGCAGCATGCATGTTGTGTCCAAATTTATACACAACTCACAAAATTGTTAATAAACTTCAGTAATTTTTAAACCGGTAGATTGCACGGGCATTTTTAAACACTGTGTAATTTGAGGTGATGGTTTAGAGTTTCATATTTAGGAAATTGTGGAACAATACAAATATTGGTAATTATAAAAAGTGTAACAGAAATAACAAGATTGCAACCCAATTTTTCCGGCTATCGGTTTGCTTTATTTGCACGTGTACCGGTGAACTAGTTGTAACAAGGTCATTACATTATACCTATACGAAAATAATGATTATCATCATCATGCTTGTTATGTAAATACAAATCATGCTACCACATTGAGTTGATCTGAATCCACGGTATACGAAGCTACTTTTAGTCAGACTCGTTCGACAATAAAACACGTTTTGATGGAACAGTAATGCCCGATTCAAGTCAACCCACCACGGATATTGATGCGACATTTTCCGAGTACAGATAGATAGATATAACTAATATAACTAATGCACTAATATAGAAATAACTAATGTATTTTTTTCTATAAATTATTTATGAGCATATTCATTGAATATATACTCATATTATTGATTTGACTCATCATCTATTGTATGTATAAAAAAGGAACAATTGATAAATGTGTACAAAATGCTACACGAATACAATCATTCGGTAGTGAACTGTGTTTTACTGTATTGTCAATCAGAATAACTCGGATAAATTGAAATAGACAGAAAACCCTTTATGTGTTTTTATACGTTTTGAGACATTTTACTTTACAACTGCAACTGTACACTAGGTAGTTAAACTAATTTGCACAAAAGGACAAATTGGAGTGCTTTGTTAAGAAACTGCGGCAATCACTTGAAACAATTGAATAAATATTTATGGCAAAGAATATATAAGCATTGTGAAAGAAAATGCCACGTTGATGATGTGACGTTGCTGGAAGTCATTAGTATAAAAGTGGGTTAGAAAACACGAAGAAAATGGAAAAAATAACGAGCACATGGTTTTACTACATTCTGTTGACACTTGTTGTGAAGAACGTGATTGAGTGTTCTGTTGCATTGGCAACGAATGTGACCAATGATACTTCATCGGCAACGAATGTGACCAATGACACTTCCTCGGCTCTGCTGACAAGTGATGCGACGGTTAAAACTCCTGTTGTATTTCAAACCGACGTGAGAATTGACACTTCTTCTGATGATATTGAAAATCCCGAAGTAATAAATGTAACAGTCATTCTTCCTTATAACACAACGTACTTGGCCTCGATCAAAAAAATCGGACCGGGAATCATTCTTGCTTTCGAGAATGTCAAGAAACAGAAATTACTTTCAAATCACTCAATTCATATAAAGTTTCGTGATTCCGAATGCTCTAATGTGCAGGCTCCCATACAAATGCTGAGGTCTCTGCAAGAATCGAAAGTGAATTTGTTTCTTGGACCGAGTTGTGATCTGGCGTTGGGTAAGTTTCCGCCCAACTTTCTCTTATAATACAACTTACAAAATAGCAGAGACAATTCTCAACAGAGATTTCTGGAAGCCTTTATCTCAGTTTGCGTATAAATTGTTAGATACTTTGTTCTAGGCACAAACAATAGATTTTATATGCTCTATTGCCTTACATTCAGTCTGTAAGTCTGTGCCTGTAAATGGCAAAATAAGTAGTTCATTAGGGATTATGCACGAACAATGTCACAAGTTTTAACATAACCAATCTCCCGCAATGTCTAATTGTCAGAGACTCCATATTCATTCCTACACCCTTCAAAATTATATTTACTTTATTTGTGGTGCTTATTAATAAAATAAATATTAGTCAAGAGATCTCCTGGTAACCTCTAGCACAAATGGGAAACTGCAATCTGAGTTCTCCACAAAAATAGAATCTAATAGTGAGTCGTGAATCAGTGCCCGCACTGCGCGTGGGAAAAGTTTAGCTTGCATTATTGAAAACTAAAACTTACTAGTTCATTTGACAATAATAAAAATGTTCAAATTAGTAGGCAAATACCGAAAATGCACGATGACTCACTTCAAAAGTAAACACTATTATCAGTATTATTATATTAGGGATTTTTAAATATTATGAAATATTTTCATTTCCAAACTTTGGTGTTTAATTAGTAAGTTAAAAAATTAAAGCTTACTCCAGCCGTGAAATTGTTTCCCCAGACCATTAATTTATACTATTATTACCTATTTGACTGATTTTACAATTTGATGACGTACATCTCATTTTCATTTCCATTTCAAGCTTTTCATGAGAATAATTTTTTCTAACTAAAGATTTTGAACGACCTTATTTCCAATTAGTTTTGAAATAGTTTTTATAAGAATTTTAAATATTCTTCTTACTTTTTCTTGCCGACTCATTTGCAAGTTCCAATTATACAGTAAGGAGAATCGGAGGTTATTATTACAATATTGTTAGCTAGAATGACACTGCATACACAAAATTGTCGACCTTGGAAATGGAAATAGCCGTTGTTCTTCTTGATTGTGCTTCTAATTTTGCTCACCCGACACTTAAGCAAACAATGTAAGGTGATAAGCACACACAAACATAGGGTTGAGCACAAGCCATGGATACCTACATCTGCAGTATAATTTCCACCTCTACACCTAATTTGTGTACATAGGTTTGCAGCAAATCAAACCTTTGTTTACACATACCTAGTTATATTATTATATTAACAACGCAAGTATTCTATAGCTTCTCTATCAATTAAAGGAAGTATCAGTATACAGATATTTGTGGACAATGCATTATATACACATACAACTATCCTTATTTGTGTAATATATTATGTAAGAAATGTTATAGCACAATTACAAACATTAATATCTGTTCTTACGAGGATAAATTAAGAAGAACTATACTACTATGATAGTGTTCAAAGCTTTTAGACCATGACTACTTAAAAAAGTATTCAAATGTCAACAAAAGATTTTTGTTTTCCTACGCTCTTCATCTCGAAGTTATGTGGGTAAGGACGTGGTGCACAGGATGTATACGAATTCTATCACTATATCTCATTATTTGTGCTTTGAACATTATATAATGCATGAACATGGCATGTAGG
Source organism: Pogonognathellus longicornis (assembly GCA_034694085.1). NCBI lineage: Eukaryota > Metazoa > Arthropoda > Collembola > Entomobryomorpha > Tomoceridae > Pogonognathellus > Pogonognathellus longicornis. Next base: position 8,908 of record JAQFYB010003577.1, on the reverse strand, counting down.
TAGGTAAGTAGGTTTTAGAGATGAACCAGGCTCAGGAGTCTACAATCCGACACAAGACATAACTCATAGCAGACAAGACAAGACATAACTGAACCTTTCATCCACAACTTCTTCCCTACTAATAACTTAATAACACACACCTATCTAGATCTACGCTGTTATGGAACAACTTTAAAAGCCACGACAAGCCAGCCGAGTTGTGTCGTAAATTTCTGTATTTACTGAATTATGACAGAACTAGAACTATTTCATACAGCACTAGACCGTAAACAAAGATACTATTATTATTGTGGTATAAACTCATCGAATAGTCTCAAGTCTCAAGAGCATAACCATTTCCTGCAAACCAACTCTCCTTGTCTCCTTCCCACTTCTCAATAGCGCAATACGGAACACCTATAGTGCTACATGGCTTTGAGTTTTAGTAAAAGTAAACGCTATTTGATTGTATTTATTACCACGACGGCTGTTGCAGACAAAAATTTATATTCTGTGTGTGCTTTTCATTAATACACACTCTTGACATACACAGAGACATCACACTATGAATGTAAGTTGCATTGCAGGTTGTGGCTATGTGTCGTTGTAAGTATGATGTATGTCTATAATAAGCTATTCTTTTCTTTATGGAGTTAAATCAAGTATGTATTAGGTTTGTTGTGTCTGCAAATGTTGTGTGTAGTAGTTGTAATCTTTGCGGGAGGTGTTCTCTGCGGTTTCAATAAATTGTTGCAAAATCGGGTAAAAAAGTGGTGTCAACATTTTCGGTGTCAAAACTCTTTCCAAAACTTTTTTCAAAATGTTTTCAAAATTGTCTTCAAGCATGTTTTTCAACCTTTGTGAAAATTAAAAATTGGTTTCAAAAACTTGTCAAAAATGATAAACAAATCATTTATATATTTACATAGAGTAATTTTCGTTTACTTAATACGTCAAAATTGTCCAATTGACCCTATTTTTGACTCGACCTTTCTTCAAACTCACATACCTAATATAGGCACTCAAGATCACATAATATGATTATAGTTTGAACCAAGGTTCATTCGTGAGTTACTTCATTTCATGCAATGACGGATAGAAGGACGGACAAGTCATTTCTACAAAGTAGGGAAGTAAGCTTTCGCTACTTAATAATGAAAGGGTATTTGACGTTTGTGCTTGTACAGGTTTATTACCTACATGTGCAGAAATAGTTGCGAGTGTTCTGCTATGCAATGAATATAATATAGTAAATATTGTATGTCTTTTGCATTGCTAAATTGCTGGCTTTTTCTAGAATGCCTATGAGAAAGATCTGTATCACTTTATTGGGATTCTAGTAGGTAAATGTATGTGGTAGGTTCATTATAGATAGATATTATGTGTTACATAGTTGCATATCTGCGGAAGTGGAAGTTCACAAGTATTCTTGCAACGCTTAAACCTAAACTGTCAAGAAGAAGTATAGGAATGGGGAAAGACATTTTTCGTTTCTTGTCAATATGGCGTGGGATTTAAAGCTTAAGTAAATTCACAATACTGCATTAACCAAAGCAAGAATTTACGAGTTTACGTAGCTAACTATACATTTACACAAGTGAGCATGTTCAGCAAACTACATACAAATACATGTATTCCATCGAAGCGCCATGTATAAAACCAATCTTTCTACAACACTCAAATGTACAACATAGCTACACACATTTTCCTACATAATCGTTTTCATGTAAAGTTAATATGAACAGTTCTACTAGATTTAAACACACATTTCCTGCAACCAGTGTAGTGTAATGGGAAAAGTCTGTGCCTATATACATGTTCACACTAGTATACAAGTCATACAGTTATGTACAGTATTATCTGTCGTTAGAAAACAGAAGACTACACGCAAATTATTTTTAGTGTCTCATCATCAGGTATTGGCAAATGTAACCACACTGCGACTGCACTGTCTAACCATCCATAATATCATAGAATGTCTACACCGTTCTATAAATTACCTACTGCTTTTTCAACTGTCTGCATATACAATACCTTCCCAGTCTTACGCATTAGCAAACTGCATGCACTTTCAAAACATCAGCCGTTTCTTTATTTTCTCATTAAAGGTGTACTAAACTGTGTTGAGAAGACTGGTAACTGTACTATCATTCCCGTGTAACGTGTAACACTACAATACCTGTTTAAGTCCAACTGTGTAGAAAAGTAATGCTCGAAATTTTTTATGTGAAAATGAACATATCAAAGCCAAAAAAATAGCTACAATGTATTCAGTATTAGAATATGTGGGAAATACGCCGTCTGCCTACCCAGTAATACTTACTACAAGCACTAACTATACTTAGGTACTAATACATACATTTTACCATGCTATTTAGAAACATTAACATTGTAAGAGCTTATTCCATCTAAAATGCTAAATGCAGGTGTTGACTTGCAGTTTGGTTAAACTCGGTTATGACTTACTGTTAGTTATAACATTGGTTTGACTCTTGGTTTTTAGTTAATAGGATAGCAATAGTCAGTAATGGATTGTATCATCGAGTATAATAAATATAATGGATGCCTTGAAATACTTTTAAGACTGTCCAGTGTGCTATCCAAAATGAAAGTTTCTGCTTGTTCTATATCTTGTAAATCTTACGTCGTAAAACTATTAGTAGCTTTAAGTTCCTTTTTATCTGTATACCGTCCTGTCAGAAAAGATGAGAAGAAACTGGCGTTTGGGCAACAAAAAAGACTTGTAACTCTTTTTGCCTAGACTGATTTCCACCTAAACGAGAATGAACATTTAAAACAGAAATATTTATGAGCACACATACTATTTTTGTGAAACACTGTAATACTGTAGTAGACTCTACTTTGTAAAAAGAAAGAAAAGAAAATAACTTTCACATCATTTCTCTACATTTTCTTGGTAAGAACTACTAAAACATTAAGCGTTCATTTTGCAGGGTCGCCGTGATTTCGACTGTGACGTAAATCGTGATGAAAATTTTCTTGGCTTCAATTTCTTTTCAGACTCTCTGTAATTGATATCACTTATTTAGTAGAACCATAAAGTATAGTTTTTCTCTCGTGTTATTAAAATGTACAAATATTATACTATACGGTCCAAGTTGCCGCCATGGCATGAGCATCGCTTCCAACACTTTATAATACCATAGTAGTTGTTATGGATCCCAGAGTCTGGGATCTAGACTTGAGTACTACCGTACTCACTCCATGTTTTATCGCGAATTTCAGCCATTTTTAATTTTTTCAAATGTACATGTAAAAACTTCTTAAAAAACGAAAAATGCCGTCATCGGTTCCTACTTTCAGCAAAAAATGCTTGTGTTCTGTGCAATGGTTTGTTCTTTCACAATCAAGTGAAGAAGCTTTTTGGACACTTTAGATAGGAAGTAATACATACATTAGTAGGTCGTCTCAATACCTTGGTCTCAATACTTACGTGAACAGCCTTGTAGACTCAACAGAGCGCAGTGTGGTTACCGCAAAATCTTAACAGGTCCGCCAATATGCTAATGCTAACTATCTGATGCGCCTGCGCTTTGAATGTTTTATGCAATTTTTTTTGTGGAATCGTATTTTTTAATATGTAAAATGATGTAAAATGGAATCAAGAAAGTTAAAGTCTGTACGAGTACGGGTAGATATTGTGTAAAAAGAACATCTTTAATGCCTACCAGTGTAGATTGTAGAGGATCTAGCCCAACCCGTAACCCTAGGGTCGGGCCACCCCAATGGGGTTAGGGTTGTGTTCGGGTCATGCAATTACCAAGGTCAACGGTTGGGATCTGGTTGGGTCGAGGTAAAAAAATTATCAGGTTGGGTTGAGAAAAAATTTATTCGAGTTGAAAAAATATTACAAAAGTTGGAATTCACGCGATATTGTACTCCAAATCAGTAAATGTATTATATACATTTACTGTAAAGAGATCTTCCCACAGCCCTAAACTTAGGTTATGACAAAAAATGACTAAAAATGACTAAAAAATGACCTAAAAAATGTTAATGGTTAAAGAATATACTAATACATATAGCTGCGCGAAAGCAGTTCCTGAAAATTAGGTCAGGGTGGGTGGGGTTGGATGATACATAGAACCGAATGGTTAGAGCTGGGTTGGGTTACCACGTTCGAGTTGCGGGTTAGGGTTGGGCTGGAAAAAGCCGACCCGCTAGATGTTCTAGTAGATTGCTGCAAGAAAATTACCATTTTCGCGCTGAGAGCGAAAAATAGACGTAAATAACAAAGGTTTGCTCAAGCCCCCCCCCCTCCCCAAATGTGTGAACTGGATACGCCCCTGACCTAAGTAATTTGTAATGTCAAGGAATTAAATTATATTTTCACCTAAATCTTCAAATTACAATTGTAGTTTAATTACATTTCATAATTATTAACAAATTATATGTAATTTGTAATTTAATAACATTGTCATATTTATCAACATGTAATGTAATTTGTATTTTAATACCTGTATTTTAAAATTGGAAATAAATTTTCTGACCCTGAAAGCTACATCTAGTTTGTAGAGCTTTCAATTAAGTATATAGTAACTCCTTTCTTGTGTCAATTTATTCCGACAACGTAAATTGAATAGACGAATAATTCAACTGTGAAAAATATTCATGAATGCATAATTACATTATATACCTACTGGCTGAATTCAATTCCGAACTGTCTTTATTCTATATTTTATGTCTTAATATTAGTAACTGTCTTTTATAATCCGAGATTTTGCATATTCCATACAATTTCTTCTTTGTCTACATTTACTTTGCAAATGTCATGTACTTGTCTGTAGAGATGAACTTCTCAACCTTTGCATGATGCATACTTCAGTAGGTACTTACTGACTGAAGCATAAAATATGACACATCTGGGCCGGGTAAATTATTTCGGTTTAACTTGACAGATCACCCGCGAAATTGATTAAAATGTTCTGTCAAAAGTACATGTAACAAGTTTGTACTTACAAAATGAGATCAAACGTTTGTTTTAATTTAAATTGAAAAGTTTGCAACTGATTTACACAGTTTTTGCACCAGTTCACTCTTATACTAGATTCGAAGAATCTTGAAACATTTCATCCACTCAGAAATAATTATTTGTTTTTGAATTTTGCTTTTAAGAATATTGATTTTAGACAGAGATAAATTCTGAAAATATTCTACAACATAAGTATGTGTCACAAGTTATTTTATGAATAGGAAGCAAAAGCATTAAAATACCTACATAGTGAATTGTGGGCTAACAGACGCTGTGTCAACCACAAACCATTTTTACACAGGATTTTGTTTGTAGAGTTTGGGCATTGTTGAGTATTATGTTGGTGAATATTGCACAACGTTGGTAATTGTAACTTTTGTACATATGCACACAATATTTTGGTATAATGTGGTTATTATACATATAATTGTATAAAATACTAACACTAAGAAGAAGGTGCACTATTTTGTCCATGTCAAATTTTTGATGTTTTCGAGTGAACTAAACCAACCGAAGCCATCAGAGCGTTTTGGAAGTTCGCTTCCTCCAACGCAATCAACGACTCTAATGTTTATTTGCTATCTGTAGATATATCTTCCGTATAACCCATCCGCTCCGCACCCGTCGAGACGAATATCAAAGTTTGGCATGTGCTACGGAAGTTTGCGAACATTATGCTTTACTCGTATGCCGTCATGTTTCTAAAGATGTTAGTTGAATGCATCACTGGTCTACTTCTTGCTTTCACGGTTTACCAAGAAACCTTTATCCCTTCATAATGGCATCCTCTCTACAATTACTCCTTTTATTTTCTTGACACTACACAACACTGACGCCAACCGTCTTAACTCCCTAGGGATTTCTCATAGGCTATGGCGAGTCTTCTCTTTTGTATTAAACTATCAAGTTGTCCTCACAAAAATATGTAGAGTAGGTATACATTTTGTGTAGTAGATAGTTTCTTAATGGGTAATATAATACAATATGCCTAAAGTATGTAAGATTATTCTTTTTTCATAAAATCAATATTGGTACGTCTTTAGCTAAAAATATTGTCAACGTCAGCCGTTTACAATCACAGAGGCATTCGCAATGAAATATGAAATACCTAGACTGCAATTTATTAACGTCATTTCCTCTAAACTTTCATTTCTCCTTCCTTAGGCAGGTAATAGCTACGATGCTTCTACCTGAAACTAAATGCATGGAAACTGCAAAATAAAACTGTAGCAGATAAAAACCTTTGTCCGTCTTTTAATAATCTTTTACTTAACTCTAATAAAGAAATGATGGTCGGTGAAAGGGTTAAAAAAATTGAGTAAAATTGTTAATAAACCGAAAACATTTCAGACTTACAACTCTTTGATTATTAGGTCTATTAATAGAAACAATAAAATCAATTTCATTGTAACTCCCATCGTAAAAACAAGTGGAATCGTATGATTAACTCTCCACGATAAAATTTGATTGCAAAGCATGACATGGATTTATCTATATTAGGTGCAAACATGAGAGAATGGGGAGTAGTGTATTTACATATGAACAAGTACAAAATCCAAATGTAAATCCGCTGGAAATAATCATATGAATGGGTGCATGTTAGATTTATGGAATCAATTTTTAAGGTGGGAATTGCCATTATGTACCTACAAATTTGATAAGAAATTGAATTTGAAACATTCGCCTTCTGTGTGATCTCTAATTGTATCCGAATAGTGTGTAGTCGTAATCAATATTCGAGTGATTTGCTTGTAACGTGTCAAATTTTATCTATGATGCTTAACTTCCACCCAATCATACGTAATACGTTATGCAGAAGAAAAAAATTGTAGGTATATATACACTTTAAATGCAACTACAGCCATTTTAATCATTCAAATAAGTTTTGAAGCTGTATGCAGCATCACACTGGGTTAGATATATGGTCTCGCTATAATATTAGTGTATCGATTAAATTCATTCAATTCAGACTAACAATTAATTCAAAGATAACCAGCTAATTTTAGATTATTTAGAAACACTGATATCAAATAAATCCCATATTTGATTAAGAGTGATTGGTTTATACTGTATAGTGTGTATAGGAGGAACTCAGGGCACAGGGAATTGCATTTTGATAGGCGGTATGACTACCAACAACCTTCGACAACCCCGTTCAATGATATTAATTATAGTTGTATGTACATTTGTATCAAAATTGCGACCAAGATAAGTAAATAGAACATCCATTACTGTACATGTTTATACACTGACTTCCACGTAAGAAATGTTTTATAAAATTGAGGAATAGGTATTCAGATGCCTTCAGCATTAATTAGCTAGAATATCAAGGAATAAAGTGCAAATATACGCTACATAAATTATTTCCTGGAACTGTAAATCATGCAAGGTAAATAATCTCATTAATTTTGAAATTTGGCTGAGCATACTGCAAATAAGTAGAGTCGGCACCTACGTCAGCAGAACACATTACGGCTTCTCTACAACTTGCCAAAATGATATAACGGATGATATACTAAAGTAAATGACTCACAGTTTTAGACCTCATAAAATCTCTTTTGTACTCTGAAAAGTGCCGGAGATTCGTATGGTTGCAAATGGAATACTAGAGAAGACAGCAAAAAAGCAACTGATATTATAATTACCGTTTTGTTTTCTTTGAATCCTACCCAATTATCTTGTTTTGTCTGTTTCATTGAATTTTTTCCTCTCTAGTACTATGTTTAATCTAACTACACACAAACACACACACACAGTCAATCCGTTTACATTGGCCTAAAAGATAGCGTTGAAATAAAATCCACTTTCTGGAGCCCATTATTTCTGCTGCACTGCACATTTGCATTCTAGTTATAAAGCACCTAGTTTAAGTAGAATTTGTATCATTATATTGGTATTGATTAGAATGGTTCTACTGTGTGTCATAAACAAGAAAAGGGCTATTACGATAACCGTCAGTAATTACCATTAGTCTTGTCATTTTCACAGTGTGTAGCACACTCAGCTGAACGACTGATGTGGAAAAAATTCCCATGAGTTCTCCTCACGTTACTTTATAGTGTATAGTGTATACCATACTTTTCAACTCTTCAATAACTAGTAGCAAATATGCAACTGCTGGTTAACATGATTCTGCTGTAAATCCTTGCTCTGCTCATTAGCCACAGTTACAGCCTAACTCAATTTGATATCATATGTACAATTTTCATAATACTACGTTCAACAGTTGGTTTTATCGGAAACCAAATAAGGGTACATTAATAATAATAATAATATAAGACGACTTGTGCTAAGTGCGTCATTATTATGTTACGCTCAATGTAGAAAGTCAAGAAGAAAGCCCATAAAACCAGCAATAATGAAATATGAAAGAGGCGTCCAATTATCCGTTCTTGTAAAATATGCCTATTGATTAAATTAGTATGTATAATACTTTTAGATGAATTTTCAAGAGCATCATGTCAATATGTACGTTCAATATCGTAATTATATTAACCTACTAATATAGTACAGGGTGGTTTGTAGCAAAGTGTACTATTGTGCAATACTCCGGGCATTGCGATCTGCATATCTTCTTGCGTATCCATAAGAATCTCGTCAATTTTAAATTTTTGGCTATTAAAAAACTTTACAAGGCCTCAAGAACAATGTTTTTTCTATTGATTTAAGGATTGATAAGATTCAGCTACTCAGCTACTATTAAAGAATACATTGTTCTTGAGCCTTCATAAACTTTTTTTTAATTAAAAATGCAAGTTTGTTGATATTTTTTCACACCTACATACAACATGCAAATTATACATAGGTATATGTATGTAATTGTAAAAATAAAAAGTCAAATCAATGTAGAATATTTCTCTACTAGTAATACATGCCCGCTGCGCGGGCATTTAATTACTAATTTCCGGTCGGTGAATCAGCGTACTTGGGGTTACA